>WBNM01018924.1:0-41422 GCA_013399055.1 Ramphastos sulfuratus | reverse complement strand
CCTCTAGTCTATCCTGGATGTAGTAGTTTTCCTTGATGTAGTTTAGTCGTTAACTGTATTTACTACACATTTCCATAAGTATAACAAGCATAATATTTATTACGCTAGGAGGCATCTTCACAAATCTTGAGCTTCACCTTTTTTAAAATTTTTGATTAACAAAACATGGCAATGAAACATTCAAAAAGCTACCTCAGCTGTCTGCCCTGTCACTCGTACAGTTTTTGATGGAGCACAATGGGAAGGAGAAGCATGTGCCTGCAGTAGTGACTGACGTCACTGAATCTCAGAAGAGCACAAATCCCTTGTTTCTTTGCTCCTGCTGCTGTCAGCTATGTGCAGGCCAGACTGGGAGGAGGAACTTTGTAAGCACAGAGCATCTTTCATGAGAAATAAGTTGTTTCACTATGCAGACTAGGTTTAAAAATGTATCTTAATGTAGCAAAAATGTTTGTAAAGACAATCCTAGTATTTTTCAGTTTAGAGCACTTCTTTATTAGTTTTCCCTGGCAACCCATTTGAGAAGTAAGGAAAGTGACTATAATAGAAATATTTGGCATGGGGTTGGTGGAACAGCAACACAGTTTACACAACTCAATGTATTTCACTCCAAGTAATAGTAACTCCGAGTAAGGAGTGAAACTTACTAATTTAAGGAAGAAATCTGCATAGAGTCGACTAGAATGAGAAACGTATGCCTCAATCTCCTGGCCAAACTGATTTCTCTTTGTTGTGTTGTTTTGGAGTAGAGAATTTATTTAGTTGAGAAAATAAGAATGGGATTAGACAGCAGGTTCAACTTCATGGGACAGCTTCTGCACCAGCAACAATCATATAAAGTGAGGCTCCTTCTAAACCGTCTTTAAATTAAATACATCTCATTCCCCACTTGTCCCTACTTAATTAAACATATTTTTCATATAACTCCCAGGGCTCCTTTAATTTCAAAACACAGAAATATTTATGCTGTCTCCAGGCAACTGGCCTTGATGCTGCTAATTTGCAGGACACAAACAACAGACCATTCTTACCGAGCAGTAAGAATGTTAACAAAACACTTCAGCACTGAAATTTATTTTTCAAGCTTCTATCAATATAAGCAACTCCCTCACCTCATATTCTAAGGAACTTTTTTTTTTATATATATAAGATATTGTATATTATTTTACACATCACTATGGAGGAAAGTGAGTCAAAACCATTTGTGAACATATGTCATATATCTGAAAGTTATTATTTACTGTTGGATTTACGTCCATTGTATGAATAGTTGTAGTTTGCAGGATAGATACAAAGCTGTCATTCACTTGCCACTCTTCTAGCTGGCAGTATATGCACTACTTAGTGTAAGGTTGCAAAGTTGCAAATTATATTGACTACTAGGAGATAGAATAAGAAAAGTAGCAATTTAACATATACAACTCTGAACAAGCTACTACACAAGCAGACTAAATCAGCTCAGTTTTTCTTAAAAGGCTGGGTAGTTAGACAACAGAGAAAAAATCAGAGATCTTAGAGACAGGTGGGTCTGTGAGACAGAGATCATTCCACAGGCAAAAATCAGGCAAATGAAACTGCTCACAAAGTCGCCTGTACTTGCAAACCTAAAGTCACTTGGGTGAAAATAAAGTGGTACTGTTTCTAATTACCTCATATGAATTAAGATCATTGTATCATCATAAAGGTCAGTAAAAATCAGGATTCAGCATCAGGATGTGCTGCCCAAGTGCTGAGTATGCATAGACACAGGGATTTCTATCTCCATTCTCAAAAAGCTTCTTTAAACACATATTAAATACAGATTTTCTGTACTAATAAGTTAACTACTTAGTAATGGTTTTCAAAATAGTCTTAACTATTGGTTTTTTTTTCATTATTTATATGTTCTCCAACTGCATCTGTGATATATTAATACATCACACAGATTTTCTGTGCCCTATCTAAATTGCTTTTCTTTAGCTACTCATATTACAGTCTGTTTAACTTTGGAAGCAAAATTATTTCTTCCTTATTGCTGTGAAAATCTAGTCTGTTTGGTCCATTTGTACTCCCCCATTTTTCGTCTAATGTCTAGTGATCTACGAAGAACTACAGATTTGTGATCCTGTATTAATAAACATTATTTATAGGTATGCTCTAACACACATGAAAGAAAAGAAAAAAAAAATGGAGGTGGAAAAAAAAGCTGGGGGGGGGGAAGAAAAAGAAAACAAAATCATATGGTAGACTTTAGCAGAAAATTCTGATAAAATGAAATGACAAATTCAGTTGTAGAAAACAATCTCAGCTCTCCTTTTAACCATGTTTATTTCCCACCCTCAGCTAGCAAGTGCCCTTGAAAGGCTCTTCATAAAAAATCTGAAGCAGTATGTTTGATTAATTAAGGTTACATCACCACCTGTCAGAAGAGTATTGTACTCTCTTGTTTGTTGAACATCTTATCTTTGTGAATGTTCTGATTGGAAGAAGTGCCTTGAGACTGGGAGTGACAGAGATATTTGTTCCAGAAGTAAGGGCATGCTAGAAACTTGATAGCATAGGTATCAGGTAACTTGTGGTTATAGAGTAGCTTAAAATGAGGTTTCAGGTGTTTAAGGGGTTGACATAGAGCTGTTGTAAAAATGTCTTTTCTATGGAATGGCACTTAGTAAGGCAAAGAAGTTATCATCCTCACACTTGTGTTATGAAGGAGTTTTAAAGGAATACATAATTTATTCAGATAAGCAAACACATTTATTCTGTCAGAGAATGAAAGAAAGGCTGATTTGCCTTCATACCTTATGAAATACTGTATTTCTACCAGTGACTTCAGTGTCTTTGAAGAATCAAGATAAAAGAGTCATGCTCAAATTAATTCTACAGATATTTACGAGTTTGACCTTAACCTATGAATATCAGGTGTGGGGTGCATGTAAATCCATGTAAATGGTGAAGTAAGCCATCCCTCCCATAAGACAACTCTTGTGCCTTTCCACTCAGAATCAAAGGGTTTTATGCCACACAGACTATCTGCCAGGCTCTGTCAGCAGGAATAAAGAGCTGTGATCAGCTGTGTGGTGAGGACAACTGAAAGGGACACCAGGCACAAGGAAATGTGTGCAAACTGCTGCTCAGTAAAAGGGTCCATGAGAAGGCAGCAGGAGCAGCAGCAAAGTGGAACAATGGCAGCCAAAACAGGAGTTCAAAGGAAGGTTGCATGAATGGCAGCAGTACAATAATGCTTTTCTACATCACAAAAATTCGGCCATCTTTCCTAAAAAGATTAAAGCATTGCACAGACTCACACTCTGCACAAAAAACTTTTGAGATCACAGAGTTCCTCCCTCTACTTTTCCAACATACAGAGAATATTGCTTTATTTTAGATATTATTCTCTATTTTATCACAAAAATACTTTTGTGCTTTGGGGGACCACCTTGCTAAGATATATTTCTCATCAAAAAGATTTTTTTTAAGGAAGAGGAACTTCAACAGAAAATTACTTATGCTGACAAATTGCTATAGGAGTTTAAAAGCTCTGAAACATTCTAAAACTGATTCTTACCTTATCAGCAGAGAAGGAAATGATCTTAAGTTCAGATTAGTTCCTTTTACCACCTCTGCTGGGAAGGAAGGTAAGGACTTCAAATATCTTGCACTTGGTGCAGGCACATGTTACGGACCAAGACTAAAACTGTAATGTAAAATAGAAATTCTTCACTTTTCTTATTATTTATTTGTTGGCTGTTATTTAACCTTTATGACAATGAATTATTAAAATACATTGGAAGCAGTCTCTGTCAAAGGTGAGTTATAAAATTCATTTATCCTGATAAACGCTCACATTTAGAATTGTTCCAGAAAATAGCCATATTTGGTATGGCCAGATTTGTCCTTAATTCCATTTTATTCAAAATGAAACTTTGTTCAATGGTTTACAAATGTACTATGAAAGCAGGCAGGAGTATTTCCAATAAAACATACAGAAAGCAAGCTCATGTAATTATTCTTTGCATAGCCTCCTGTTTAATAGGGTATGAGGATCTGAGGCATACTCCTTTCCTCCCTCCTTTTTCATGGTTTTGTTTCACATCTTCATGGTGTCTGTATTACATGAATTACTGTTTTCAGTTTATTTAAAATAATAAAGTTGGTTTATCAGGTAAAACCAGATGCTAAAACTAGATTCTCTAATTATCACATAAAATGGATCCATACATATGTATGTATTTATCAGGCAGTAACAGGTACTGAATATTTATCCCCTCAGACACAATAGCTACACATTACAAATTTATGACTGCACACTGTTGCTACTGTGCAGCTTCCTTTCAGCAGTCTCAAATGTATAAATCTCACTTATCTCTCCTGGGGCTGTGATGGGTTTTGGATTTGTTTTGGTTTTACTACCTTCAGGTTGTGTAACCACAACTGATCACGCCATTGTGGTGCCCACTACATTTCAGATTTTGCTGCCGTGGACTTGTGTACATTAGGAGGTTAGTAAACACAAAGATTAAAAGTATTAAACATGCAAGTGATGCTTCCAAATCAAATGGAGACATTTTCCAAGTCACCTTGATATAGAGCTGCAAGCATCTCATGGATTTCTCATGGTGGTGGCCTGAGTTGAAATCCCTGTAGCACATTATTCAAGTGTGAGATTTTTCAATGAACTTGAAAATAGATTTCTGAATGAGAGAAGAAACATCAGAATATGAAGCTATGTAAATGTGGATGCCAACCTGGTCACTACATAAAGAAAATACAGTATGCATATGCTTTCTCACTTTGTCTTAATGACAAACTTTATCATAATCAGCACACTTACAACACAAACAGTTCTAGTTTGTGAAAAATCTGGTAACAAAACTCCAAGTCAGAAAATCGCTCAAGTAGGAGACTGATGGAGCAAAGAAGACAGAAAGCATTTAGGTAAAGTATCTGATATTGGCATTCTGCCCTCAATGTCTCCACTTCCTCCACAGGAAGTCTGACTTCCTTTCAATACAAACCAAGACCAAGGGCCTTCTGACCAGCTGAATAAGTTGTTTTGATTATAGGGAACCTAATAAACTCTAGTTTCCTATAGTCTTGTACCATTTGATTTTTTCTTACCTTTAGCTCCCTTTTTCCTTCCCTCTACCTCCTTATATCACTTCAATGAAGAAAAATTACCATATTCTGCAGCTGAGGGCAGTAAATCTCCTAAGTGAGTAGCTGACACGTCTGTGCTATTAGACAGCTGGCTACAATCAAACAATATACAATGGCTGAATTTTATCTGCCTTCCTTTTGTGGCAATGTTTCTTTATACATTTGTTACCAGTAGATTCATTTTTATCAAACAAGCATTCAGGCTAAAGTTCTGCTGAGAGTTTAATTGTCTGTGTCTCTGCTTTGATATTGCACCTGCACAGTACCACTTGATAATACAGGAACTGGGTTCTGGGCTTCCCCAAAACATTCAGTACAAGGCAAGGGAAGATCAGTCCTACATTTGTTAAACTATTCAGCCACAATTTTAATGGATCCTTTTGACTGAATAGTTCCACAGCTGTAAAATATGAAAAAAATCATATACTTTATTTCACAAAATGTTGCATAAATAAATATTTTGTGTGTGTGTGTGAGGGGACAGACTGGTGACAGAAATAAAGCAAGAAAGTCCCTCTTCTGTCTTCAAAGCATAGTTTGAACACAATATCAAATAAATCAGGAAAAGGTCATTCACAAGACTATGAGACACAAAGCTGATCATTACATGAGTGCCATATATTTGTGCTCTTGTAAGCAAAGAGGCTTTGGAAAAATAATACATGAGCAAATAATTAAAGACTAAATTATGTTAGCATAAAGCCCTTGTTTCCTGTTCCTAATGGAAACATTTTCCCCATCACTTCAATGAAGGCTGGCAATATCTGAAAACAGACAAGTTAAACTGGCAGGCAATAAATAGTCTCAGCCTCCAGAGAGAAACAACAGGAAATCATTAACACTTGCAGCCACCTTCAGAATTTTCTTAATGCATTCATTTTCACTTGGCACTATGGACCATGAGCTGTTCTTGTTCTCTCCCACTGCAAAGAAAAGGTGAGTCATAATGAGAGTGAAAAACTCAGAATCGAAGATAAAACAGCAGCTTTCTATCTATACACGATGAATGCAAAACCAAAGCCCTCAATTAATACACCTAAAAGCTTACACAGAGAGGCTTCTTCTCACAGTATCCATTCCTCTAAAGCACTGCATTATTTTCTCTAGAACTGTATACAGGTGTGTGTATGTGTGTGTGTAAGTTAGCTTACCTTTGAAGTTCTTGGGAACACCTAGGAATATGCTTAAAATACAACCATATAGCCAGTCATTTCTCTGCCTTAAAGCTTTCAGTTATTCTCCTCTAGTCTAGAAGACAGTATTCCAGATCTTATACATCAGGTTTTTTTCAGTCCTGGATCAGGATTTTCCCTTCTGAAAATTAGAAGGACATTCTGGTCTAAGGGGTGTTTGTTGATTCTCACCCTTTATTCTAATATGTCTGCTCAAAATCCATTCTCTTGCACTACATTACAGTATGGACATCATTGGGTTTCCTTCAAGAATGTGACATCTCCCATTTTTTTAAGATTTCTTTTGGAAGTGATTATGCATGCATAATGAATTGCCAAAAGTGAGCTCATAAGTCCTACAGTAACCGTCAGCCCTACAGTGGTCTCAGCCCCTCACTGGGACGAACAAGGCATCTTTTTGAATGGAACAAGGCAATCCTGTGAATGACCTCTCTAAAATGCCAAACCATCTGCTTTTCCTAGATTTTTTTTATTGCGTTTAGCAAAGTGAAATGTGACATTTTTGCAGGGCATTAGGTATCATGAAAAAGTGATTATAATAGATTTTTTTATTTATTCATGACATGGGTGCACTTGAATATAGGTAGAGAGAAAGAGATATTGCAGCTAAAAACTCTTCTGCAAAATGACAGTATTATAAAACTGGAGATAAAAATGGTAAGCCCAGTTGTTTTCATACTTACATAATGGGTATTGATGCATTTTCCTCTTTATTAAATCTAATTTAAATGCCTCATCTCCCTCTTTTGGTTTTAAAGGAGAATGGACAAATGATAGAAAATAAGTGACCGTCCTACCACCAGGTAGATGCAATTTTTCATAATTTCATATGGCTATTCCTATTCTATATTACAAAACATGGTGCAGGTAAAGAGAAGAGTCTTTGTTCATATGTGAACAACAGAAATTTTCAATTAAGAGAATAACCTGTTTTCTTTTTTCTCCCCTGAATGTAGAAATTATTTCCTCAAATCAAAGCCAATACATAAATGTCATCTTCATAATATGGCAGTAATAAATATAATAAATTAAGCTAGCATTATTGTTATCAGTCATTTTACTCAAGGTAGTATAGCACTGCTTTGAAAATTTATTCAATGTAAAAAGGATGAGACTTGTTTTAGTCAATGGATGTCCAATCTTTTCTTAGACAGTTTGGGAAACTCACTGTTCACATTTTATGCATTATAGAGCATGTAGAAATCAGGGGCTTACATCCAACTATCATCTCAGCCTTAAACCTACAGAGGCAGCAAAAATAAACCTGCAAAACGAATCCTCCCCAAAGTCAAACGCTAGTTTTCAAGAAAGCCAGATCTTCAGTGCCACAGAAAATGAGACGAATTTGACTCTCTACCAAACAGAGAAGTATACTCTCTTCCACAGACTTCATATTCTTCAAAAAGGAGTCATTTAATAAAATACATAATGACAGGAAGATCTTTATAATCTGCACACCCTGTCCTGATGCTGAATTAGGCACTTTGTAACACATACAAATGCACCATCACGTCAAGTGCCTTTTAAAATTCTGCAGCAATAATTTTCTTAATTTATGTGCATAACTAAATGTTTTTATTATTAATGGCCACGTTAAAATGCTAATAACTAAAGCTTAGTAATTAAATATGCATGTTGGTACATGAAGATGTCATTAAAACCAATCCACTCATAATATGTCATATAATTTGTGCCTTCGTGTTTTGTACCAGCTCTTGGCAGAGTAATTAAAGAACAATCAAGCCTTTTTCACTAATTAACATTGTCAGTATGTCTGTATGATATGTAAAATGCGATAATGACTTCAGAACTTCCAGCATTTTGAGATGGCTTGTGGGGGGTTTTTTTGTTGTTTTTTTTTTCCTGTCCCCTGAAAGGAATTTAATAAAGAACTATCTGGTAGTGGGGGCATCATTATATTTAGTGGAAATCAAAGAAGGATAATGAATGGAACAAGGGGTTAGGAATCAGGAGCCATTAATTTATCTTCCTCATTATGCTCCCTTAAGTGCATACACGCTATCAATTTTTAAAAAAATTAAAAGAAAAGAGAGAGAAAAAGATTATTTTGATCATCAATGCAAAATTTTTCATTCCAGTTTGAAATTATGAACTCTGAATTCACTTTCCAGCCCCAATGTTTATGGCAAAAGCCTGGATTTTCTTGTCTTTTTAACTGGGTTTGGACTGAAACCCTGGAGACTAGTTAATATAAGTTAAATACATTTAATCAAGACATTTGAGAACTTTCCAGTAGAAGTATTCTATACAATTCGGATATATCAGCAACGACCTTTTCATTGGAACATGAAGTTTTGGCAAACTTACGAAGTTTCAGTCAGGCTTCATCAGAGACTATCTTAAGTTCTACCATCCTGACATACACTATCCTGGTTTCCAGATTGGATCTGTTATTTTAAAATCACTTCAGGAGACAGGTTAATCGATTCTTTGGATTTTACAGGCTTTCAAGCCGCAGGCTTTTAAGTTGCCTTCTTCCAAGAGAAGTGAACTGCATTTGGGATCCCAAGACTACAAGCACCTCAAAGACTTTCTGTGCAGTCTGCCTTTGGCATCCTGGCAGTCTGGCATGCCATCAGAATTCTATGTTGTGGTTGTTTCAGCTCCAAGCAGAGGCTGACTTCCAGCTTTACAGACACTGACCAGCACAAGTATCTGAGGTGTATCAAAGCCCCAAGCCAGGAATTCCCTGAATGAAAGACATAAGCAAAGTATTCAAGAAGAGAACAAGAGATATTTTGTGACACTCAATGGCTAAATTAATGAGGTTATCATTATAAATGTGATATCATACTGATAACAATTTCTTTCACAAGGTAAGCAATTTAAGTGCTTTATTTTTTTACTCAGATCTCTCTTGTAAGCCCTATTCCAAAGTCTACATATCATATTCCAGACCTTCTGCTCCACACACGTGAACTATAACTAGATCTCCAAAGTATGTATCTATTGAAAGGGATTTTAGGAGGAACAGGGCTGGTTCCAAGAAAAGGAATAACTAAGAGTGACTTTGTGGTAATGTAGAAGTTTTTTATGTTACATATTTTAGTATAAAAAGAAAAAAAAAATTAAAAAAAAAAAAAAAAGAGAGAAACGATACCAGAAAAATAATCCTGAAAGCACACAAACTGACTATGAAGAAACTGTAATCTCATAAATGCCCACCTGTTGGAAAAATATCTTCTGTTCTGGATTGGAAGAATGTGAAAAATGCCTCCAGCAGCCTCTTATGTTCTGGTATCTTTTAATTCCATTTACAGTGCAAGGACAAGTGTAAATACTTCACCAGAGAATGAATGCTGCCATGTCAGAAAGGAAAAACCAGAAACGTATGATCTCTCTTCCCTACAGTGTCTGAAAACTAAAATGACACTGAATGTATGCATCTTCTCTAGAAGAACAAACACTATCTCCACTTCAGTGTCACCAGACACTTTGGGAGCTATGGAATTTCAGAGTTCTTTTATTAGAAAAAAATCTTGTGTGTAAGTGGTGAAACTCAACATATAAATTGCAATACTTTGGGCTTGAGTGTACCACACAGAAAACACAGGTCCGTAATTTTAATGGCAGTCCACTGAGGCAGCATGCAATGAGTCTTAAAGCAATCAGCAATTTGCAATTATGAAGGCAGCTTTATTCTCTAAATTTTCTCCTTTTGTTATATTATGTACAAGAAAAGTTTTCATGTTCTTCACATAATCTTTCCTGCAGTTTGCATTATTATTTTCTAGATGTATAATGTTTCATTCACTCTATTTGTAGTCCAGAGGCATGTTTTCAGTTTCTTAATTCAATGTACTTTGCAAAGTCCCTAGGATCAATCTATGGGGGTTTTATTCCTGCTAATTGACACAGATTTTACTACCTTCTAAGATAAACAACTATTTTTTTTTTTTCAACAAACACAAGCAGCTGTAAAACCAGATAATCAACATTTTGCTTTGCTTGGGAGGGTATGCTCTGACATTTTTTTACCTTTGGGTTCCACACGCAACCTAATTTGGGTCACAGAGTTATAACACTAATGGTATCTTTCTAGCAACTACTAGGATCTGAAATCATGTTACAAAAGAATAGATATCTCAAATTTAGTGTACTCATTGATGCAACATTCTAGAATTTATAGAATCCAAATTAAACCCATGGCACATTTTAGGTTTTTAAGGGCAAATGAAAATTCCATGCCCTTTTTCCAAAAGAAAATGTCTAGTATTCTTCTTTCAAGAAGATGAACAGTTAACCAACAAGCTAAATGGCAAATGGATATTACAGCAGTATCAGAACAAGTCCTGGTAAAAATAACTGTGTGATAGTCGTGTCGCTGTAGGACCTAGCACCAATTCACTAAACTAAGTGTTTCGTAGGAGGTAGTGCTGAGAAGATCTATATTGCACGTCCAGATTCAGAAAGCTTCTTCTGTAAGCTTCAAACACCAAATATCCAAAAGAAAACAAAACCAAGCTACCAACCAAAACAAACAACAGCAAACACAAATCCAACAAACAGACAACAACAAAACCAACAACAAGCAAACAAACAAACCCCAACCCAAGAACATATGGCAACTGAAGTTGGTGTAATTGTAAGTTCTTGAGTATCTTCAGTCCAGCACATCTTGACTGCTGGGTTGTTGCGTGTCCAGAATGTTGGGGTCACCAGAATGTTGGGGTCAGCCAGAATGTTGTGGAGTTATCAGATGTGTCGGAGCCGCACGATGCCTGGGACTGCTAGGGATGGGGTGAAGGATGACGTGAGATGAGTCAACCAGCTGATATCAATGTGATACATCCAAGATCGCCTCGGAGTGAAGACACGATGCCAATATGGTTTAGGTCATTGCTCGTTTATTGAATATGAACATGCATTTAAATACCCTTCTAACAGACTGTTCAGGCCAGCCCATTACAAAGCAATTGGTCCAAATCATTAAGGGACAAGCTATTGGTATTAACCAATTGGTTCGAGTCCTAAAGGGGCGAGCTGTGAGGGCACCAAGCTGGTTGGCTCATCACTATCTGTTCAGACACCCCTCATTTTGGTTTGAACCCAGCTGTTATTCATTCCTCTGGAGGCAGCTTGCAGGTGGCATCCTTGGCCCTCAGTGTGACCTCTCATAGAGGCTGTGAAACTCCCTAGCTTACAATCAGCAGCTAGCACAGCTTGGATTGCTCACATGTCCAGTTAATACAGAATGTTTCCCCACACTGGGTACTTCATAACAAATAGCTCTTGTCGTACTGCAGTCCATTATTTGACAATATTGAGTATATGAAACTTTGTTGTAAAAAAAAATACAGATCTTTCTATCCTCTGTGCTACAACCCCCAGACTGTTACAATAAAAAGAAACCCTGACAATTGGCCTGTATTACAATACTGAATAAAAAGTAAATGTGAGTCATACTTTTCCTTAGAGAGCTAGATGACTGTAAAAAGGATTCGTGGTTGACTGCACTGCTACTATGCACATATGCTGAGGACCTTGTGAAAAGGCAGCAGAAAAAGGTGGGGGTTTGTTTTTTGTAGAATGAGGTCTTCTACCCAGGACTTATGCAGAGAAGAACAAATGTGCATGCTTGAGAAAACTCTGATTATGTCAAAATATATACCTGGTACAGAAAATGTTGAAATTCCTGAATTTTCACTAATTTAAAAATAAATTAAGAATTCCAGAAAGCAGTAGGTTGCAATATGGAGAGCTACTGACATACTTTTGGAGAAGAAGGATCATATCTAGTGAAAGAGTTAAGTATCCAAAGAAGCTGAGACTGAACAACATGCAGGGAATGAGAAATGAAGCCTCATAGCGAACATACTTAGAAAGAACTGAACAGATATCTTAACTAAGGCATATTATCTTCAGCCTAAACAAGACGAGGATCTTAGCTATTGCTTAGCTATTGCTAAGCCTTTTGATGTAAACATCAATGTCAATTCAGATTATTGATGACATATAACATTGCTTAATTGTGACACACAAGGAGGAAAATCAGCTTGCAGAGGCAGCGCTCTCTTTGGGAATTCTTTGCATAGTGCTAATTGGCTTTAAAAAATTATTTGGGCTTAAATTGCTAGTGCCTATGTCCCATTTGTAGACAAACCTAATGAAACCCTATCTGACACTATATTAATTTTCCTTACAGTTCTACATTGATTTCCATGCAGGCTTCTGAAGAACTTTTATCTTTTAGATGGGCAGCAAAATCATTCTCCCAAGGTGAAAATTCTATAATAGCCATCAAAAAAACCCAGTAACTCTTACTTGCCAGTCAAAAATCTGGGATCAGGATTAGCAGTTATTCATTTGCAAAGTCTAAATTTGATTTCCAAGAGCACCTAGAGGACTTCACTATTTGCCCAGAAAACCTATTAAAGCCTTGAAAGCATTTGTTGTTTATATACCCAAACCTCCAACTTGACAAGTTTGAAATCTGAAGGTACTACTTTCTATAGCCAGATGACTAGATAAGCTGAACTTTTCCTTTTCATGGTAATTAATATATACAAAGGCAAGCACTGAAAAAGAGCACTTAAAATAGAAAAATAACAAAATCCCATGAAATCTGCCACTCTAAAAGGCTATGACACTGAATTTATTATGACTATATTCCACAAGAAAAGTAAACACCTGAATAGGTACTGCTGAATTCCTTGCTTTAAATGAACATAGTAAGTCATCTGAACACTCTAGCATTTACTTTTTCACTGTTAAAAAGTCAGATACAAAGTCAATTTAATTATATCAGTAAAAGCATTGTGCATTTTCATGCATAAAAAGAATAATTTAGATCATGTATTTTTGTCAAATCACTTTCTCCTTGTTTCAGAAATGTTTCTGGATGCTAGATGTAAGCCCATATTATTCTACTCGAGTTGCCTTAAGATGATTAGATGGTCAAATATTATATTCTCAAATGAGGTAACAACTATGAGATTAATCTCATAGATCAGAAAGTAAAGGGCTGTGAGCTGATTGCATGTTACCAGGGCAATAAAATCAAGAGGAAAAAAGTATGTACCACTAGAGGATTGCCAATGGGAGTGAAAGTTAAATTAGAGATAATTTAATGAAATATTTATTACTGACTGCAAGATACGGCTTTTGCAGTTTCCCAAATGAGGCTCATTTGAAAGGTGTATTGATTAAACCATGTGCATTATCGTACTCATGTTCATCACAAACTCAAATGGCTTATCAAAGTTTTTATATCATTATAAAATGCCCATGTATTTTCATATTTACAATACACTCTTGAATGTGTTTTATTTATCAGTGTGAGTCTTTAGTGCCTTACATGCAGAAAAAAGCACCAAGGAAGGGAAAACAAAGCAATACATATTGGAAACATTTACAAAAGAGCTCAATTTTGTACCAAAAAAGCATTTGTTAAGTAGTATTTTATGTTTATTTTGTGTATAAGAGTTATATTGACTCAATTACTGGAATAACTGAATCTTATTTCAGAAAGCTCAAGTTCACTTTCCTAGGATTCCCACAGATTGTTTTCTACTGTAGACAGCTAGCTTCTGACACTCCACTTACATGAACAGGGCTGCATTTGCTGAGAACATGAGAAGACCATAGTTGTATTAAGACCCTCATCACTACAGTATCTGAGCATCACACTATATGGATGTATTTATCCTCACAGGACCTTCACACTGCTCTTCCACATTTAAATGTGACCTGAGACACAGTAAACAAACAAACAAACAAAAAACCCACAAACCCTTTTTCTTTTTTTTTAAAAATATATGATGAAAAAAAAAGCCCTTCCATGTTTAAGGTGGGGAACTTAAAAAAAAAGAGGTATAAGCCAGGCTGTGTTTGTTGTCGTAGGCCTAAGCAGGCCAAAATAGGCTTATACATTGTCTTGGCTTGCCCAGACATGTTTTTCTGCTCTCCCTCCTTTTGTTTTGGGGAGAAGCAACCATGGAAAAGAGGACAGCCTGGAGCCACTGAGTCTAAGGACTCTGGCCTGGCCAGAGTTGTTTGCATCCTGTTGTAAACAAGGTGCACAGGCTCAGCTTGTGCCTGCCTTGTGCAAGGCCTGTGTTCTGCCCTAAAAAGGGTAAAGCAAGCCTATGGCTTCACCTTACATGGTCAAGCTTGGCTAACTACCATTCTGATTGGCTATTCGGTGTCCAAAGGCCCATTAGGCTGTATTGATAAAAAGAGATGAGCAGGTGACACAATGTGCTCTACCGTTGAATTCATGCTTGCTGCTTGCTACTGCCTGCTGCCAGCACTCTGCTGCTTCACTGCATCTTGAACTGCCTGGAAACTGCACTGCTTCGAGTTTACCAGGAACAGGCTCTAAATGCTCCATGTGATCAGACTGCACAGCCAGCATGACCTTGTGCCAAGACTGCAAATCGCATTGCATCCTACACGCCCCTCCTCAAGGCTTCTGCTGAATCAGGAATCAAGAGGAACCAGGTCAGAAACTGTGCCAGACTCTCAGCTTCCTGACATAAAAGCCTGGGAAAACTCCAAAGCCTATAATGGCTTTGAGACCACTGACAGCAACCTCTCCACTTGCTTTGGGTACTGTCTGATAATATTTTGCGAGTAAATACTTAAAGCCTCTTGTAATTCATTAATTGCCTTCTGCCATAAGCAGAAAGGAGCTTCCTGTATCCATCTAGTGGATAAGCAGGATCATTAACTGCAAGTGGCATATTGAACCTTCTCTTCCAGTATAATATTTGTTTTTGCTAGTTACCTCTTAAAGTGTTCTAGTTTTGCCTGTTCCCTGTGTGTATAAGTATCCAAAGTGTGCATTTTGAACCTTGCAAATAAGTTTTCTGGCGAGATTTAATGTTAATAAACTATTTTCGAGGTTATTGACAATCTTCACTTGGATATAAAAATTAATATGTATTATTAATTTTGCATCATTTGTAACAATGTTCAGAAAATACTCTCAGTCAACTGAAAAAATATGAAATTCCTTTGCCTCTGTTCAAGTCTTAGATACCTGACTTTGGTATGCAGGTCTGGGCATCCATCCACTCATTACATCTCCCTCTCCTGTACACATGAGGAGTATGTTTTTTTCCAACCCAGTGCATAATGATGCCTGTCTTCTAGGTAACACTTTAAGAGACTAATAGACCTTGCTTTATGACTGCGGACTAGCTGATAGATGATTTGAGGGGGTGGGAAGCCCTGGGATTGCTCATTTATTTGTGTCAAACGTAAATCAGAATCCAACCCTTCCATCTTTTGGCAGATTATAGACATACATTTACCTTTGCTTGAAGTTTTTTTGGGATGTTTTTCCTTTACTATGACTAGGCAGCCCAATGTCCGAGAATTCCTGGAATTCCATTTTGGACCCCAACTAAAGAAGTTCTACTTAAAGATTCTTCAGTTCTGTTCAGATCAAGAACTTGCTGGCAAAATGAAGAACAGTTTGTAGCCACAAAGGGAGGTCTCAGGTTAGAACACTATTGGTAATCTAAAGTAAAATTACTCCATTAATAAAGCATTAAATAAAATGAACTCATGTTTAAACAAATGCTATTCCTGAATATGTCAGCAATAAATGACAATAATATTAGCCTAAGAATCTTTCAGAGTAAATCCCTCAAGAAATATCAACTAGAACAGTTATTTCTACTCATTAATAACAATAAGAGATTAGGACATCTCGTGGAGCAATGAAGATACAATATTTCAATCACTTTCACTTCTGGTACAGCACTACCAATTCACTAGTGTTGCTTTTATTTAAAGTAATACATATAAGAACAATTCAGCTTCCTGACATTTGGGAAAAGCACCAAGGAGGTGGCCCCATGTAGCGACCAGTATGTAGCTAAGCAGCTTACTTAAGGCAAAGTCCTTGGCCACTTCAGGGCCACCACTCAACACTATTTCAGCTAGCCCAGGCCTTTAGTCTTGGAGTCCTTACTCTCAGTTGGTGTCTGTTCAACTGTCCTTACTGTTGCCAGGTGAACAGCATCAAGTCATTGTTGTTGGCCCACTGTTATATATTAGTATTTCCGGTCTAATTCCAGACAATGTCATGACCACTCTTGAGAATGATAATCAGATCTTCTATAACCTTCTGCAAAAAAATGCAATGAGCTATCACACTTTGGATTAATGTAGCAATGTAAAGGGATAACCTTTACTTCCCAAGGCCACCCTGTCCCAGGCAAATTTCTAGCACTGTTACTGCCTGTCATTGACACATGCTGGCCTTGTTTGCAAGTAACTGCTTTGAGAGAAACTGACTTTTTCTCCTTCCATGAGTCTGCATGTGTCCTCCTTAGGAACCCAATCTACTTATTGACTAGATTTTTCTAGATGGCTTGCTTCTCTTCCTAGTCTTCTGCTCTTACTGCAGATGAGTCCCTTCACAGCTTTATATTCCTATCTGCTGCTGGAGTTAATTTCTTCCCTGCTATACAGTGCTTATAGACTCATCGCTTCACAAAACAGTAATTTTACTGTTGACTGTATTTATCTACTTTAGTTATGAAGATGTCAAGGTCCATAACATCTACTATTTTTCTTGCTTTTATTAGATCAATGATTATATAAAGGAAGAAAGGCAGATTAATTTTTCAAGAACAACTTGATCATACTTTTACTTATTTTCTAGCCATTTATAGGTTGTTTAATAATTAAAGTATCTTTTAAGTGAAAAAAACCCAACAAACCCCACAAATATTTCTTCATCAGAGACCTCTAACACTCCCTCCATCTGACTCTCAATATCAGAGAGTTCTACACTACAGCTGCTTTAGTTTTCTAGGATCTCACCTATTTTCCACTAGCTCCCCAAAATGATGACTAGAGGTTATTCCAAGTTCCTTAAGAGCTCCAGAGTGCATTTCATCAGGCCTTGCTATCTTGAAGTCATATTATCTAAATGTTCTTTCCCTATCTAAGACTATGTTTATTTCTTATTGGAATGATCACACTAATCCACTGGTCACAATTAGCTTTTTTTTTTAATGTATGCAGACAGATGAAAAAAAATCTTTACAAAGAAATATCCAGAAATATCACTACATCCTTTCTTCTTCATTTAATTTTTCAGTTTCTTTCTTTATTAACTAATGGGGCATTCCCCTTATAGTACAAACTTTTCCCTTGCCTTTCACAATAGCTGCAATCTATACATTCCTTACTTCCATAGGATACCCCTTTATATTCACCTATTAGTTATGCATTATTATGGGTTAGGGTTACTATTTAATGGCTTTATTGTTTATATTATTTTTACATATTAAATTACTGATCCAGCTGTGAATATCATAGGGCATATTTAGATGTTATCTTCAGCTTAATGGAAAGATGGATTCCTTAAGAAGGTGAGCAAAAGATTCAAATCTATCCTTAAGGTCACATTGCCTTTCATTACTGAGATCTTTGTGTGTTAAAAACCTTCAGGGAAAGGGCTCATACTGAGAATTACTAGATAAACACTTCCTTTTTTATCAACCCTGAAACAGTTTATCTTGGTAAATAGTCTGGTATTGTTGGGTTTTTTTAGTATTGGTTCTTTTGACAATTATTCTGCATTCCTGAGCACATCTCCCTTAGCAGTTACTCCCTAAAGAACCTGCACAACAATTCCCCACATAATTAATACAGTCTATTGTCACTATTCCTTGTTCTTCCCTCCTTGTGAAGATTGAGGGGTTTCTAAGAGATGTTTTTTTGATAAAGAGAAAATTAAGAAACTTTCATCCCATTTTACAAGGGTCTATCAGATATTGAGTATTAAACCACAATATTGCATCCTTCGCTTAAACCACTTGAATTTTTAGAGGGGAAAAAAAAAAGAGTATAGCAGTGAGGTAAATGTTTGTTGCAGGGATCTGTGTAGCAGTGTTTAAGTATTCTAATGATCTCTTGAAGCTGTTGGAGATCAACATCTAAAAGGAATTTTCCACCTTACTAGAGGTACCTTCAGGCAGTCTTACCCATCTATCCATCACAGTTAGTGAAGACCATTACTTGTTTAGGATGCAATAAAAAAGACTGAAACAAAACATTTCTGTGAAAGTAATTGTGCAGTTCTATTTTGTAAAGTTCTGTTTACATTCTTATTTGCACTGATATACATTATCTGGTTTCAAATGTTCTTTTAGCTTCCTTCCCACATTATATCCTTCCCTAAATTATCTTTCCTTAAATCCTTCTTTTCAGGTTATGCTGCAGAATGGGTAAATGTTGCAACTCACATAGTTTTAAAGAGGTTTTTTCTGCACACAGGATTTTTCCCCTTCCTTATTTCAAAGCTTTTTATTACTCAAATATCTGAAAATTTTAACAAAATAATAATGTAATCTTACATTTTACTCTAATAAATAGCTTGGAACAGTTGCTTTGTAGTGTTTGTGGGTTTCCTTTAGTGAAATCTACAACTTCCAGAGGCATCACAGATTTTGGGGTTTTGTTTACTGGCAAGTTTTGATAGATGATATTTTTTCTCTAGAAAACGTTGAAATATATTTGCCATTATAAGATAAAGTGAGGTTCCTTAATAGAAACAGATCTTTATGACCAACAAACGTATTTGGAAAGGTCTTAACATAGTAAAAGACCTTTTGTGAGAACAGTGCACTTTCAGATTCATCCATTTAAAACAATTCCTGCATTAGTTGAAAACTTCAATAATTAGAAGCATGTCTTGTTTTGGCACAGCATCAAATAATGCCTTTTGTTGGCTAAAGAATAATTTTGTCATCCCTGGCAGTGGGATTTGTTGCATTGCTTTGATTAGTATTGTTGAAGGTACCTTTGAGGAAAACAGAAGTAATTGACACTGACTGGATTCTGAGTGGAATCTGGATTCTACAGATGGAACTTCTTTCAGCATAAATACTGTTCCTTTTTAACTTTCCTTCATTGTCACATAAAACTAAGCCACAGCTGGGGAAGCAAGGGACTTGCACCTGGTTTGTTAACACTTTGGAGTGTCTTCTATTGGAACTACTTAACTTAGAGAAAATTTCAGAGAAGGCAGTAGTATGGTTATCTGTTTATGACTGCCTAGAAAAACAATTCTCCGATTCTTTACTGCTGTTTTTTAATTGCAAGATCTTGTACTCCACTCAATGATTTCAGCATCAAATAATCAGAATCAATAGTTTGTAGTTGCCTGAGGTAGTAAGATTGTACATTAATTGGTATCTTCACTAGTAATACTATTGTGAACACCTGAAGTACGCTTTGATAATGTTACTTTCAGTACAGAAACAGATGACTGAAGACATGAACATACCACCTTAGCCTAAAAATATTTTCAGCTTTTGATTATGTGCAGCCTAAAGGTACCTTTTTTGTTTACATGGCAGAATTCAGTATAGTAAGCCCCAGGAAATAGACTTCTTTTGGGATAGTTTCAAAAAAATCTTCAGGACAGATCTGCTTTTATCTTTCACTCATTTGAACCCAAAAAGTAAAACAGTATATAAACCCTCTCCAGCTAGACCATACTAGTCTACAAATCACAGAATGAGAATGTAGAGAAAAGTAAGCAAACAGAAATCTACTAAACTGGTAAATCTGTCAATACTCAAGAAATATACCTCATTGCTACTTCATTATTATTTGTTTCTGCACAAAAGAATCTCTGCTATTTTGGACCTTTGCAAGCAAAAAGAACCCCAGCACATCTCAGTATTTAAACTGACTCCGTAGCTTTGCTCTGTATACTAAGCTGTATCTTCTCTCACAGACTCATCAAACTGGCAGAGGAGTATGTGAAGGTAGTAGGTTACTACTTATTTGAAAGGAACTAACATGCTCCATAACTCATAAAATCTTCTGAAGTGGGAGTAAAAAGAATCATAAACGTGTTATTGATATCATAGCATATATCAGAATTCATTCACACGTAGAAACTTTCTGCCCCGAGAACCTGGTCCTATAATGTGTATGATGATGTAATCATAATCCACCATAAGGTTGTTGCTGGAAACTCTAGCTGGTTTCAGCATCAGTTCCTCTGTAAAGTGCAGGACTATACTTGCTACAGAGCCTTAGTAGGCTGAAACGTCTAGTTTAAGAAAGTGAACATAGACAAATAATGTGACCATGTAAACTATCACTTTAGAGTCTCGGTCATGACTCCACCGATTCAGACTACCAAGTCTATCAGGCAGTCAGATTTTGCCAGTATTACTGGAACAAACCAGGCTCTTGGCTCTTGGTTGTGTCTGTGGTTGCAGTAAACCTGCCATGAGGTGCTGGGTGTGTAGTCTTTGCTAGTGGCAGGTGGGAATGGGTTCACCAGAGGAGCCCAACCAGCACTGTTCACCAAGCCACGTGTCACACTGATATTCCTCTAAAAGCTGTTTGATTGTTTTTCATACTGTTGCTGCATTTATAACATTTAGGCAGACTGTACGATTGGTCCTGACCATAGCCCTAACTTATATGCTTCTACATTTACAATTAAATATATATGAATGCCTTTTTTGACATGGTTATAAAGCTCTATACATTACATGACTAAGCCTGAATCTCAGGATATTTGTTTTGAAACACATTTTGCACGTCCTAAAGAATCCATTAATGATATGCCATGCTAGTGATACTAGATACATATCATTCATTACTTCTCTTTCAACCTTATTTAATAAAACCACTTTTATGAAACTCATCCTTCTCATCCCACAACTACAAGTCCCATTTAATGTCTTCCCTGTTATGAAATAGAAAATAATTGGTTTATGATCTGAAGGAATACCAGTTTTATAGAAGTTTTTCTCAACAAATTTGCTTCTGAAGTCCACTGAAATTAATCAACCACCCAGATTCTTGCCAGTGATTTCAATGAGTATAACTATTCTGTATAAAGAAGATAAAGTAGCTCCTTGCCTTCAGCCTACAAAAGTTACAACTTTATCTAGCATGTATTTCTGCAATACAGCACTAATTTAATTTAATTGGCAGTGATGGTAGGATGACTTCATAGTGTGATTCTTCAAGGCACTAAAAAAAACGCATTTAAATTTTTTTCCCTCCTTTTTAAAAATAAATAACCCTTCAGATTAATGCATAAGAAGTTTTGAGATACAAAGTAGCAGTAAACTTAGTCTTTGTTTTAATTCCAGTCTAACCTGTCTCTCAAAACTATGTGACAGCCAGTTTCTTATATAAGAAAACATGGGGTTTCTGGTTAAAAGTCTAAACATGGGGTTTCTAAAGTGATACTGTGATACTGTTTGTTTTTGCAAGGAAATGGACCAGTGAAGATCCTACAGCTACATATGCTACATGCACTATGAATAAATAACTCAAATGTTCTCTAAGACCATAGAGAAACATGGACTAATTCATTAACTATGCAAGCTAGTAAACATAGTGCCTCCACTGGCTGTGAAAATGAGGAGCACACACCATTTACAGACCAATTTATGTATATGTGCACATATATATATGTGCATACATCTATATCTGTATATGTCCAGCTCAAAAACTGCATGAAAAAAGATTTTTTTTTTAATAGCAAAATGAAACTAGGTCATTGTTCCAAGTATATTACTAATGTTCATACATAGAGATGATCATGTTTTACATAAAATTAAGTCTTAATTTTGTAGTATGGTAAATAATGTCCTACAAATCTACATATTAAAAATGAGCAATACTTTTTATCAAAAGGGTCATTCTTACTTTTTTAATAGAGAAAACATTTCCACTGTATCTGTTTGGGAAACAAAATGGATTTATTCATTTGCCACGTTTGTAAAACCATTTTTGGAGTTTTCATTGTAATTTATTGTAACAAAGACCGCCATAGTTTTCTTTAAACAGTCTAATATGAAATGCATGAAAACTTAAAAGTCTAAAATGGGAGAATAGCTTTTTGTGGTGTTGTTTTTCTTAAAAGGCATGTTTTCCAGTTAAATGGTACATTTATAAGCGAGTGAACATTTAGCTATCCTAATCCATTTGCATTCTGTTGCGATAAGTTATCAGTAGTTCAGTAATTGAATTTCTTTCTAATTCATATGGAGTCTGCCTGCAGGGGACACATTAACTGCTAGGCCCAAAATTGCATAAACTTTACAATGTTCTGCTAGAAATCAAATAACAGAAAGCCAAAACAAACACACACGCAGGGTTTTGAGACAAATGAATTTTAAAGTGTTTTCAGGGTGGGTGAGGGGCGCAAGAGGAAAGTTTAACTTTGAGATTTAACTTACCTATTTGCAATGAGTCTGGAATATGACACTTTCTGTCATGGTTAGCTTGCCTAGTGGCCAATAAAAGTCAGCCATCAAACATCTTGTATGGGGAATGGATATATAAAGTAAGTACCTACACAGACAGTTCCACAGAAAATGCAGATTTCTACAGAAATTCCAGAAGTTCCACTATTTCTTAAGTGTAGCCATGTAAAACAACTTAGATAGCACAAATTATAAACAAACCATGTCAGACTCTTAGCTCTGTTGATCAGTGTTTACATGTCTCTTCTCATCAGTATGATTACATCAGTTAATGCTGCTTGTGAATCCTGACTTTTAATCAAATCATCTCCTCTCCACACCCACACCCAGGCTTCTCTCAGCAGCACACTGGACCAAACAGAAGTTGTAATGTACAGCCAAAAGCTACTACTTGTTGTGTGGTCATGGTTTATCCTCAAACTACAAGAGATTCAGCTAATTTCACTCCTTCAGTTGGCAATTCACCTTGTTTCCACTGGGCACAAGATGTTACCACTGCAGATTTCTAACCCATGATAACATATATGAAAGGTCGTTGTCTGTAGAGGGGATCATATTGCGTGGGCAACTCCCAACAGCTTATTTATAAATGCTTCCATTTGTCTGTAAGATTTGGTGACAAAATATCACAGATTCATCAGTCTAGCACTGGGAGTGACTACTGCAATAATTTAGAAGTTGTGTTAATCAAAGTGTTCTCTAATCTGAGAGTCAAAAGAGAGAGTGGTTATTTTCTGGCTTTGATGGTTCCTTCAAACCCACTGAGCATGGGTGGAGAGATCGTGACCTTAACACATCTTCCAGATGAAATTTAACTGGACCTGATCAGTACTTTCACAGCAATAACCTTTATTGCTTCCAGTAGAACAAAGCAGGTATGCTTAAATGTATGGTATTGTCAGTATTTAAATGTTACAGATCAGAGATACAGTATGTCACCCTAGGTCATGACCATCTGTCAACTTCATTTTTTTTCTTATTAGTAGCTGTCTGTTGACAAATACTGGACTCCCCACTCCTACTGTTCTCTGAAAATCCCTGGCTGAGGTACCAGGAAGTCATTCTCAGCCTGTGCTGCTGCTTAATGATCCTGTGATGTAGACTGCACATACTTGTGCAGCGGCTGCAAAAGGGCTTAGGGATTTAGAGCCACCGTCTTCTAATAAAAGCTTCTCCCTATTTCCTCTGCCATCCCAAGCACTTTTGTCATATATAACAAAACCAAGCATCTTTATCTCTTGTAACAGAAGTATCAAAAAGTTATGGCTCTGCAAAAGCCATAATGTATGGCATTTGCCTTTTTTTTTTTCTTTTTTTAAAAAATCCTAGTAAATATTTGCAAGTGGGAGTGTGAGTGATCTGATGCTTTACTTTCTCCTAACACAACCAGGTTATAAGTACAGATTTTTTGCGTGTCAAATGATGTCTTTCATAAAGGGTTGCAAGTGTTCATTCTTGAAATACCTACAACAGATACTATTCAATGGACAAATCACAGACTCAGTGAGAATAAATTGCAAAGGAAAGTGCAGGAGATATGAGAATCTCAATCAGTAATGGATATAACATGCTAAGCAAAAATGCCTTTGAAACCTTTGTGTGTTTCCTGTTAACATGTTTCATAGAATGTAAATCTCTGCTTTTCCCCACTTCTGTTGAAAAACCAAGCTGAAGCACAATGAACCTCAAGTTTCTAAGACAATAGTGTTACCTGTCCCTGAACCCAGACTGAGAACAAATGCTTTACTAGAATGGTATTTCCTCAGCCTGCAGACAGTAAATAGGCTAATTCACTGACCCTTCTGCATTATTTGAACTATATATTTAATATTTATGGTTTAATTTCTACAGCTCACTGTAACCCAGATTAAACAGTATATTAAGAAAAAGAACATGAAAGGTACCCTCTGGAGCAGCAAAGGTTGTGTAAGAGTCACAGACATGTGAGTTGGTGTAAAGGATAGAAAAGCCTACAGAGATATAGCAAATCAGTAAACCAAATTAACGCTGGTAACTAGATATTGATGAGCTGGTTTGTCAGTTATTGTTGAAGGATTGTGGGTGAAGAATTACTGAATAAGTTGCTATACCTAAGAATGGGAAAATGCAGCTCATGGGTTTTTGGTGCCAGTGACACAAATTTAGCTGTTTACAATTCATAAATTACATAGATTTTCTTTGTATTTTCCCTAGTGGCAAAGTCCATAACTCAGACTGATTCATTTTAATGAATGCAATCTTCAACACTACAAAAGACTTATTTTTTATATAAAACCTGATGGCCTGAGCATTACTCATTATACTTGTTTGTTCAGAGTGGTTTTGTTTTTCACATCACTGAAATTACCATTCACTTAGACTGTTGCTGGAGTAAGACTACTGCATCTAGCAGGTTGTAGATCCATTTGAAATAATTACTCATCTGTTTCTAGCCTTGCTGTTTTCCTTTGAATTCTTTTTAAAAAAGAGACTGTGACGGGGTGAGAAAGAAAGACTGTAACTTCAGTTCAGTTGTTCAGTTTTAATAAAGCTGGAGACTAAAGGTTCTGGATCAGGATGACAGTGACTTGAATATCAGTACTCATTCTCTTCTTGTTTACATTGATAAAACCAGTAAAGACTGCAAAACTGGCAAGAGAAAAGTCATATTAACTTTATAGGGAATTTGAGACTATTTCTAGGGATGTTAAAAGACAGGGACGGACGTAAAGAGCAGTGGGAACCAGGCATAACATCATTGATAGGTAAGTGTAACTGAGAAAGAATCTGAAATCATCTAGGTGGGAAACTACTAATACAACATATTGCTATAGACTGTATGTACAGCCCTTGTGGTTTGAAGCTTACCTAAGCTAGGGGTTCTCAGTAATGTGGTGTGTCAACCAAAACAGAACAACATGCACATCACAGCTTTGCAAGAAGTTATGTAGCAGGGTCTTTCCAGTTTAAAATGTCTTGTATAATTCTGTGGTGGGCATTAAACAGCACAACACAAATTATGTAATTGGCAGGCTTTGGCTTGGAAGCCATTATTGAATTTTTAGAAAAGAATACAAGGCAAAACCAAAACACTGATCTCATCATGTCTCAATGAGGAAAAGTATCACAGTATCACAGTATAAGCAAGGTTGGAAGAGACCTCAAAGATCATCAAGTCCAACCCATTACCACAGACCTTGAGACTAGACCATGGCACCAAGTGAGCAATATAAAATGCCTATTTTGTGCAGAACTTGAAAATGGGCTAATATGAATTTAGATTCTAAAAAAAAAAATGCCGTAGAAACTGTCTGTATGGACTTCTAGCGATGACAGAGAAAAGGAAGTTACATGGCAATAAGCAACAGGCACTGAATGCTTTCATAGTAGAACTAGCAACACTAAAATTAGACTAATGCCATCATCTATAAAGACTCTGCAGAGGGCACTATGTATTTTCAAAACAATATAAATAGGTAAATTTGAATACTTACAACTACATTCACCAATCAGTTTAGCTGTACTTTCACTAGTTCAAGACACAAATAATGTCCAAAATTATGAACTGTCAGAATCCAAAGTAACTTAATTATGGTTAATACCCTGTAAAAGCAACAGTGTGTGTATATGTTTCGATAAGTCCTGCTGTATTATAGAATGGACTGGAATAGGTGAACCAAAGATAAGATATAAAAATTCTGAGGAATTAAAAATCAGAAATAACAGTAATTATAAAGCAGATTTGAAAATGTAAAAGACTGTCCTTCATTACTTAGAGGGAAGGATGATACCCAGTGGAGATGATCAGAGACGTGGCAAAGGTGAGATAGTGTCATTAACTCAGAGTGTCTTAATTGTGCTGATGACGTCATTAGCAGGCTCTCAGAAATGTGTGCATCCTGAATAGAGGTGAGAGAAAACAGGAATATCCAAGTGAGGGTGACTTTATGAAGAATGAGGAGGAAAATCAGGAAATTTCTCTTAAATTCTTCATCAGTAGCTGTCCAGGGTTTGCATAAATTAGTCACATCTAGAACTGTGTGTCAGTCTATGAGAATGACTCATAACTGACCATCTGTACAAGTTTGCAACAAAATCCACTGCTTGTGCTGGCTCCATACTTCAGAATCAGATATCCAGAGCAGATAATTCTGCTAATCTGTACTACACATATATGCATATTATCACCAAAGGGAATTAACTCCTTTTTCACATTTTGTTTAAGGTCCTGCTGACTATGCTTGACTTGCCTGGTCACTTGCCTTTGAGAATTGGCTGTAATTTTTCTTTGTATTTTTCAGGTGCTAGCTTTCAGTGCTCCAAAAACCTGAAGGTATTGCCTGTTGTGGTAGGCCTAAACAGTCCTCTTGGGCTTGTACATGTCCTGGCTTATGCAGACATGTTTTTCTGCTCTCTCTCCTTCTGTTTTGGGGAGAGAGCAACCGCGGGAAAAGGGACAAAGGACCTGGCGCCACTAAGTCTGGGGTCCGGGGTCTGTCCATCACCTGTGGTTGCTAGGGGGCACATGATTGCCTTGTGCAGGGCCCATGATCTGCCCAAAAAGGATAAAGAAAGCCTATGGCTTTACCCAATATGGCCAAATCTTGGGTAACTGCCATTTGATTTGCTATCTCATGTCCAAAGGTCCAATTGATCTTTGGGCTGTGTTATTAAAAGGAGCAGGGAACACGGGATGCGTGCCTTCCACCATTACAGGTGCCTGCTTGCATCCTGCCTGCTGCCTCCACGCATTCGCCAGCGTGATACAGTGAGACGTCCTGCCTGTAAGAGCCTGCTTCCAGAGTCAGCCAGGATCAGGTCAGAGATTGTCTCTTCTTCCCCAGCGCTCAGGAGCCTGGAGAAACTTTAAAGCCTCCGGCAGCTTTCAGCCCGGCAACACGGGAAACCCCGCCACGTGCTTAGGGTATTATTTTCCTGTGATATATTTTTGTGAGTAAATACCAAGCCTCTTGTAATCATTGATTGCCTTCTGCCATAAGCAGAAAGCTGCTTCTCGGGTCCATCCAGTGAACAAGCGGCGTACTGGCCGCAGGTGGTATATTGACCACAAACCTTCTCTTTTCCAGTTTGGTTCGAGTTCTGTTGATATATATATTTAATAGTTATTTCCAGATCCTGTTATAACCTGTATATAGTTTCCTAACGTTGCAAAGAGCCTGTTACTATTGTTATTATTATATGGTGGTAGGGGGTGCTGCGAGTTCTGATTAATATTATTAAATTATATATTAATATTTTTATAATATCGTCTCGCAGTACCTAATTACCCCCTCCGACATTGCCACATTGAAAAGTCCAACCTGCAATTTCACTGGAAATAAGAAACTGCTGTGAGACACACTTTGGTAAAACTTCAGTAAGATGATACAGGAGCTTCAACTAATGTTGAAATATGTATTATAAGTTCAGCTGTACCTTCTCTTTAAAACACTTAACTAAAAATGTTATTTCTACTTTAGATACTGCCTCTTTGAACTGAGACAGCAAAATCTATTTTACCACTTAAACCACTTAAAATGGTTTGGTAAAGCTATTTTTTATATAGAGGCCTCAAGAAAAGGTGCTGCTAATCTTGGTCAAAACTTCCTCTAAAACTTTTTTAACCCGGTCTGCCTCAAAAGCAGCTTATCTTAGTAAACAGAAATAAAGTTATTTGAAAACTTTGTTGATGTTTAGCATATAGGGCCGTTCTTCAGAGGAGAGAAAGGTTGTTTAAAAAGTCGTTTACTAGTAAACTTGAAATGTCAGAATAAAGTATCTGACACCAATGTAGCATATCAGTATTTGAACTTTGAAATTCAAAGCAAAAAGGAATGTATGCAGAGCAATGCCTTAGGTCTCACTGTGAGATACATCTAATCCCTCTGGTATTTCAGAAAGTTGATTTCATTCTGATTCCACTAAAAAAAAAAAAAATCATTCAGACCCTGTTATAAAGTATCTGTTAAAATGTCATTAATTGGAACTAAAATTATAACAAAAGTAGGATAGTATAAACAATCCTATGTCCATTACATGCTGGAAACCCTGAGCTGGGCATCTCTGAACAGACATCCAAGCAGGGCATGGCATGGTGTGCAGATTCCATCCGTGGCAAGGCAACCTCATTGAGGTCTTTTGATTTCTTACAGGATTTCCTTAAGAGACAAACATCATAGTTTTCATTTTTACTGTCAAATGAACTGCATTTCACATGAAAATTTCTTGCTACCCTTTTAGATAAATGCAAAGACACACAGAGTGTGTAATCACCAGTGCTGGGTAGGAGCTTCCTGCAGACTAAGTTTACCCAGCAGCTAAGGAATATGCACAGCACAACACTGGCTTGGGGACCATGATGTGCTTGCAGCACAGCACAGCACAGGGCTGCACCTATACAAGCTCACTAACTCCTCAAGGCACAGTGATCTCCTGGTTAGGATCACAGCTGCATGAAGTATTCATCTTGATGGAAAACAGAAAGGAAGGACAGTCTTTTTTCAATATATAGTCTTTGCTAATAACCAAAGTCCAAGTCTAGCAAACCAGTCCCTTGATTTCCATTTTACAACAATATAGCAGAACTTTTTTTTTTTTCTTCACTTATTTGAGCAATGAAGTTCTTTGGCATTTAACTTGAGTAAAATGACATCTTCACAGGTGTGTACAAAATTACAGAAAACTTTGTCCTAGAAAGCAAATCTAGAGTGCTTAGACTACCTTTTTTTGTCATGTTACCTTAAGTTGATTCGTATTTAGTTCACTGGATTTAAATAGGAACACAGATTATAGTCTGGGCAAGTAGCAGGAGAATAGTCCTTTTGCCATTTATTTCACTACTATCTGATAATTTGAGAAAAACCAAACCCATAAACAAACAAACAAACAAAAACCCCCAACAAACCCACCAAGCAAACAAAAAAACTCCAAACCCAACAACCTAAAAAAACTCACAAAAGCAATTTACATGAAAATTAAATTTCGGGCATTGCACATTGTTATCTACTTGATATGGTGGGGATTTTGTGGTTCTGGTTCGGTTTTCTCAGTTCATTAAGTCACATATGGCTCAAATCACTGCTTTAAGATAGGTACTCTTCATCTGTGCCACACTCACAGAAAAACTGTCTTCTTAATTTTATGGCTGAGCATATTTGTGCTGGAGAAACTTTACACAGCTCTATAGTTTATGAAATATTGCACTGTTTCCATGGATACTTCTCACTACAGGCACAAGTGGTATCATTAAAGTTAGACATGAAATTCCCCAACAATATCACAACTAGACATACTCTGACACCCCCATGATTAAATATGAATAAGCTACTTGAAATGGAAGTTTCCAGAATGTTAAAGCAGATTTTAAAGAATCTACCCTTCTCCCCTCCTTCAAATTAAACTATTTGCTTTAGTTTATGATATGTAGCAATCTCTATATCTTAGCTCCAAGTAGGAAAGGTGATTCACTAAGGTAGCACTGTGCTATTGCACCTCTGATTTTTTTATCTACCTGCTAAATGTACTTTGTAGTAGTTGACATTAGCTACATAATCATATACGTATTGAGCAGTGGAGCTGAATATTTCTCTAGTTCTAAGTAATTCTCCATTGCCATAAAATTTTCTTCATCATTACACTAAAGCTACTGGTGCTAGGAAAAAGTGCAGCCAGCAGACATGATGAAATCTGCTGACCTCAAATACGACAGAGCAGTTCTGACTGGCATCATTCAGAGTGACCCTTCGAAGCTATTGAGGGTATAAATATCTCAATGTCTCCTATTTTCCTTCTTCAGAGCAGAAGCTATTCACAAAGGAGGATATCCCATGTGTATATGTGTGTTTGGAAAGTAGGTTGGTTTTGTTTTTTTCAGCTGTCAGTCCATCCACCCCACACTCCAAAAATCAGGTAATTTTTACCTCTTCTCGTATTTCCTGCAACATCTAACATAATTTTAAGTAGGTTTCTTAGATCCTTCGTGTCCTGGGTAAAAGTCTGATCAAGCACCTGTTAAACATCTCCTCCATCCCATAAAGTACAGTTGCAGCTGTTCTGTTACCAGGTGTTTCCAATTCTTCACAATTTATCGGTTGTAAATTCAAAGAAAATCTATTTTGAAATTAGTTATTAAAAAGAAAGGACTTAGTACACAAACAAAAGCTCTGAGAACATCTCTCGTTCAAAATTCTGTTATTTTCTGAGAGAAAATAAAAATCTTTGAAAAATTAAATGTGAAAATAAATAGTACAAGAAGTAGCTACAGATTCATTTAATATAAAATGCCATTGGAATGTATTTGCTTCATTAATTTGTAATATAATATGTATGTTACTGGTAGCATGACTTACTGTCACAAGTTGAAGATAATTTCACCTGAGGAACCAGATTGACCCATTGAATTTTACACAATGTCACTAGATTTATAGACATTCTGTCTCTTTATGTGCATCTCTACACGACAGTTGTTGAAGGTTTCATTTGCTGAGATTTAGAAATAAACCAAGTTTTTCTTCATCACTGATTGTTTTGCTACTGTCTTTAACAGAAGGAAAGAATAAGCCGGTCAGGTGGCTGTAAAAAGCCAAGTTTAGCTCATTCTGCTTTTAACAAAATGCAAACATCATGTGAAACCATAAAGTACCTTGTGGTGCCTCCTGAAACAGGAATAAATGAATAGACAATACTCAACAGGTGGCAGAAGTCTCCTACTTCTTACCACGTATCTTCCAGGCACTGCTAGGATCACGGTGGATGATAAGATCTTGCCTTCAGGTCAGTTCTCTCTGGATAATCTCCATTTCAAGGGAAACAACCTTTATGTAGGCCTCATAAACATAGATACAAATCTGAAAGTGCCAAAACATTGAATGAGGACTACAGATTTTTAGGGGATCCCATGTAGATTTGTATCATGTAGATCTGAAGTAAAATGTAGGTTCAAGTGCCTTTTTAGAATTTCAGAAGATTCCATCCTGTGTACACAATGAAGGAAGCCTTTCAATGCTCTCTTGACCAGGACACCACTCCTCTCATGAAGATGCATACCAAAACAAAGCAATAGCCAATGTCAGCTCTCAGAAATGTAATGAAACTGTAACTGATAGCAGTAATGCTTCCATGATTTTAATAATTTAGAAAGGCTGAATTTACAATGTTTACTCCAGCTTAGCTAGAATCATGACATTTGTAAATAATAATTAGGCACTGAATTTAGACCTGAATATTGTATCATACTGCCTTGCAATTAACTATGTAATTATATTCTAATATATGCATACACTTGATAAATTGATGATACATGAATACCATCACCTTCCCTAAGCCCCTGCTTGGTCTCATGAAGGAAAGGTTTGAAAGCCTTCTCAGCTACAGACGTTCCAAACTTACCTCCTTTTTTCCGACTTCATCTTAGAAGTCAGGCTTCTGCTTCAGCTAAATTGAATGTTTTTCACTGCTACCAGCACCATCATTTTTCCAGACATCATCGATGGGTTCAAGAAGATGTTCCAGATACTCTTATTCCTTTAGAATACAATGTTTCCAAGGTAACTGTTCTCAGGAGATCTACTAATAGCAAAAAGTGGAAAATAATGTAACCCCTCTTTTAAAATTACTTTTCCAAAGGGTAGAGGAATTGCATTCTCACAAACTTTCCCCTTCGTAACTCTGTCAGTCTCTTAAAAAAAACAAAAACAAAACCAAAAACCCCCAAATAATTCAAAATTTATATAATCATGTTTCCAACAGATAGCAAGGAAGTATTGAGATGTATATGTATTATAGTCCTAAGAGTTAGCTCAAAAGAAAAATCTTGGGTACAACTTGGTTATGTTTTATGGATGGTCAGAAAGTTTCAGATAAAATAAGTTTCAGCACAAACTTCTGTCCAACTGTCAAACCAAACCTCTATATGTATTTTTTCAGCAAAGTTTAGTTTTCAATTGTTGTTAGAAATGGTTTTAAAAGTCCTATAGAATATTTCAGTAAAACATCAAAACCCAAGCTGGAATATAAAATGTGATTTAGAACTCTATTTCTCAACCTTATAAAACTTTGTTAGACTGTGACTTGAGAGCTTAAGACCATTACACAGGCCAAGGTTTCCAACGGGGTTAAGTCTCCTATGTGATATCTAAATGCACATACAAATGAAACAACTGCAGATGCAATTACGTCTACAAACATTTACTCAATTGCTCCAGGGAAACATGACTTTTTATGCACACAACCAGTGTTCATCTTATACTACAAATCTTTAAATGTAGCCTACTGCAAACTCTTGGGTTTTGGTGAAATGACAAAAGTTCTCAGATTAGAGGTTTTCAGAGGGTCCATGCTAGTAAGCAGCTTAACTTAGTGGAACAAAAATTTAGCATGTTTTTCAGTGAAATGCTAACAAAGAATTAAAATAGGCAAAGCATGACCATGCTTTGGTCTATCTTGCTGCAAGATAAATACTTTTTTTTAACAGTTTCTATGCCAATGATTGACCACTTAAAAACAAACAAACAAAAAAAAACCCAAAAAAAAAAAAAGAAAAGAAAAAATTTACTACTATCTGCAAAATGAAGCAGCAGAAATCTGATGGCTGAATCATTAGAAGTGCACTAGACTACATCTTTTGCCCAGCATAAGCATTGTGTTGTGTATCACTCTGTAGATATTATTTCAACTAAATAACAACTAGCGCTGTTACTACTCTTGCTTATTCTCTGTGTTCTGTTAAAGTCTCCTTAACTCAGCCCACAGGGGTTTACCTTTTTCTAATGATTCTCATGGTGGAGATTGCCAGCTGGGCTCGAACCATGACAGCCTGACTCCCTGACACACAAATATTTAGGTATATTGAAAAAGTGATATTTTCATTCCTAGATATTCACACATTTCTGTTTGAAATACCCATCCATTAACAGAATAAACTGGATTTAGATTTCTACTTCAGTCAGAAACATGAAGCTGTAGCCCTAGGCCTAGAGGAACTGTATGTATCTGTCATGTAACAAGAAGAGGTATTAGGTTACCACAGTAAATATTTAACTGCTAAGAAGATCCTAAGATCTAACTTTTCTCATTACCGCTTCATCTGATCTCTGCTATTTACTGTGTTTGCCTGAAATAAAACTTTCCAGCAGAGATCTTTATGGAAAATTAAACATGAGCCAGACAGTGTCAGGCAATCTGATGGTAAGCTTCAATCCGCACTTCATTGTAACACAGAGGAGGAAGACAAGCCACATTTTGGCATCAGCCCAGCCTTCTGACATGATGACATGCTTAGTGAATTAAGTTCAGTACTGTTGGCTTGTTTTAAATACAGAATCAAACTTCTGAGTCTAAGACACTGTGCAAACAATTAACTTTTGCTTTCAACTGAGATATTACGCCTAACAGCCTAAGAGAAACTATAGTCAAGCTAGACAGAAAATGATGCATCACAAAGCATTTCCTACAAAAGGAGTTAAAATGCACATTGGTTTTGCCTCATAAAGATCCTTCTTGGTAGACTAGATTTTACTACTTTTGCTATGACTTTTGAAGTCTGACAAATACTGATGATTCAGGCCTTTCTAACAATATGTGATAAAAGTAATGCAACAGAAATTGAAGAAAATGATACAGTATTACACTTTTGAACCACAGAGTTTTGCAGTGTAAAAGCCCTAAGAAAATTATATATCTAGTCAGACATCAGACAGACAGAGGAAGCTGTAATGGTATATAAGGTAGAGAGCTAAATGTTTGCATCTCAGAATGTTAGGAAAACGTAAGTATTACAAACACAACCTACAAGGACGTTCCGAGGTAATTGGAGCAGTAGTGAGTAGGAGGGTTGCAATGTTAGCCATTCTTTTTTGACATCTACAAAGATAGTTATACTATTTGCATTAACAGCATAGGCTATCAATATACTGAAACTTTATTTTAATAGCAAAAATGTATAAATAATGAAAAGAGGTAGAAAAATCCAACCCAAATTATTAATTAATTGGTAACCTAAGATTATAGGCATAAGGCAAAAATAAATTTGAAAAAGGGGTACAAGGAAAAAATTGAGCAGGAGATAAAGACAGGCAGGAAGAAAGACTAAATGACTTGAAGTTTAAGCTGGAGCTTTACACATTCATCCAGTAAACTGGAATTTTCATGCACAGTCAGAGAAGTGCTGCCTGCCATCTCTACAGACTGGTGTAGAGAAATTCTCCAAGAGTCGTCTCGACAGGGACATGAAGCTCCATGATCAGGATGCTCCACAACTAGGATCTAGCCACTGCAGCTGGCATTCAACTCCACAAGTAACTAATTGTCCTGGTAGGGCATGAATCCTGCCAGGCTGGTTTAACCCTTGCTCTCCTCCTCATTCTACTCAAATGGGAGTTAAGTAGAATAAGCAAACAATGGGAGGGTTAGGCCCCAGCAAAGCCTTGAGGGCTAGGAGCTTAGCACCACATGTCAGGTATCTTGCGCTGCCCCTCAACTTACCTGCATGGTCACACAAGGCACAAAGCTTTGAATTCATTGGGCTGAACACTGATGCTAGTGCCTATGGGCCAGTTTCATTTTCAAAATGATGTATTTAATGGGGGGTGATTTATAAACCACCTTTCTGCCTTTCTGCCTTTCTGCTTTGACCCTCCACCAGGAGCAGCACCCCATTCACAGCTCGTTAACTGGGAATCATGGCAGCCACCTGTTTGTAGCTTGCACTAGCAGCTTAGCAGCTACTCAGCTCTTCTCTCCTTCCCTCTGCCTGGACTATTTTGTATTTTACCGCAGGATCACTATCAAGGGTTTTGGAAGCATCCTTGTACAGGAAACTTACTNGTTGTGTTTCTGTATTACCTTTACCTTGTATATTTCTGTAAATATTCCTGTATAAAGTGTATATATCTGCTTGTATATTGTGCTGAGCTGTAAATATAGCTTCATCTAAACTTCCAGCCGACTGAGTTTTAGCCTGGGTCATTTTACAAAGTGTGGGGGGGCGGGTAACTCCCAAACCCACATCAGCAGCCATTTTCCTTGTTCTCAGATTAGGAAGCACTAAGTGAACGAGGGAACACTCCGTAAGCCATTATTTTACACTCTGTGATTTTCCCTGCCTTCTGTCCCATCCCTTCAATGCCTGACTTCAAAACAGAACAATATCTGAAGAGGTCTCTTCAGGATTTCATTGCCAAACTATGATATCCTTGTGCACACACATAATTTCACTAAAAGGATAAGAAATATTTGAGGTTAATGTACCAGCAATTCACATGAGCCTGTACTACTGTATTATTATATTACTCAAACATCATGATATCTAGCTTTACTTCTCCTTATAACTCAAAGGACTGAAAGTTAAAATCCTTTATCCATATTGAGTATTACTATTTTTTCCCAGAGTTGTTAAATTTAATCTTGAGTAGAGTTTCTAAGTAATTCGTATTATTTTTTACAATGAGCTTCACCATAAAAATCCATCTGTTACTTGTTAATTTTTCTACCCCTGAGATCCTTGAAATCCCTCCTGATCTTCCCTAATCCAAACAATTAGCAGCTATCCACTACCAACTCTCTCATCAGCGATAATGTATTTTTCAGATAATTAATAGATACCCTTAACCCCTTAAGACTCATCAATCTGTAAGAGGGTTGTATGCAAATAGCTTAACTTGCTGCAGCCATCAACAGTGTAGATGAAGAAAAAGTGTCTGCTATTGAAATCCAAAGTCATATAATTCTGTACGCAGAAGATTCTCTTTTAGTCTGTTTTCACCACTTGTTACTGGTCTTTTTCATACAGCTGACATAAAGTACTTCAAAATGTCTGTAAAAGATGAGGTTGCACTAACACTGTATTAGAAAGTAGCTATAAATTGATTACTTTCCTTGCTGTAATGGAATTGTCAAGTAACTGGAACATCCATATCAGAGTTGATCATGAGGTTTTTATTGCTTGTAAGTGTATGTGTAAATGTTTGGCTCTAAACAGGCACAGACTTTTTTTTATCACTTGGTATCAAGTATCCATAGCTACTAACACAGCTTCTCAGCTTCTAGCTGAAAGGTTAGGCAAGTCTCCAGAGATGCATTATTCTCAGACCAAAAAAGAAACTCAGCTGATGTAGCACAAGAGGGAAAGAACTGGGGATTAAGCCATGCCAGTCAAAGCAGCAACAAATGCTCTAAGCTGCCTCCCAAGGCGAGAAGCAGAAGACGAACCACCTCACATGTATACCAATGCAGACTGGATAAGAGAGCTCCATGCCCAGCCAGAAGGTTGTGATACCATAGGAATAACTGAAACATGGTGGGACAACTTTGCATGACTGGAGGATTGCAATGGATGGTATAGGCTGTTCTATAAAGATAGGCCCTTGTCTTTTGGAAAAGGAATCACGTTCCATGTTGAATGCCTCTAGGTCAAGATCAGAGGGGTCATTTCAAAGGGGCATCTCACTGCAGATATCTACTATTGACCTCCAAACCAAGACAAAGCAATATTTGGGCCACTTAAGCAAGATTTGTGTCAATAGCATCTGCTTCTTACGGGTAATCAATTACCCAGACATTTGCTGGAACAATACAGAACCTCACATTACCCTCCAAGTTCCTGGAATGCATTGAGGACTGCTTCCTCATACAAATGGTTGCTGTGCCAGCCAGAAAAGAAACACTGCTGGACGTGGTACTCACAAACCAAGAAAAGCTGCTTTGTAGTAACAAGATTATTGATAACCTTGGATGCAATGAACACAATATTGTGGAGTCTGGAATCCTAATGTGCATGTGGAAGGTTAACATTAAATTAAAAAAGATTTTTAATATTAGAAGATCAGACTTCAGCTCACTCACAGCTCAGCTGGAAAAGATTCCATGGGATGCTTCCATGGAGGATAAAGGAGCTAGTGAGTGCTGGGAGTTTTTCTAGTATAGTTATACCTGGTATGCTGAGGCATAATTTTAAGTTGACAGGGACCTTATAGTTCATCCCACATTCTTGAATCCTCAAGCAGAGGAAAACCAGCTCACACATCTACCACCCTCACAATCATCGCCGCCATAACCTTTTTAGTGCACTCATTTTCAGTGAATGCTGAAGTTGAGGTGCTGTGTAAGATAGTCCTTGAGACTATGGAAGCAGTTATGCAAAGAACTACAAGATTTACTTTTCTGTTTTATATCATCTCTGAATACATTCCTTATATGCAAATACTCACTTTCTAGTTTAATCAAAGTGTTATGCTTTCTGTGTTTACTCTTCATTCTTGATATTTGACAGTTATTCATTATGGTGTACAAGTGGCCCTTTAAAAGCTGCATGGGCTTTTATTCCTGACAGGATGACTGAAACCTGTGAATAGAATCTTCTAACATTTAAGCAAAACAGAATCTTTTACAGTTTAAAACAAAAACTGTCAGAAAATCACACAGTTTTAGAGTGTTCTTGCATTTTTTGGCATTGCTTTGAGTCAGAAAAAAAGCAACATAGCTTATTTTTACTAACACATGTAGGCAGAAATCAGAGATAACTCTGTCTTCTAGAATATTTTTAGTTGAAAAAAAAAAAACAACCACATACAGAAAAAAAAACCCCAACAAACCGAAAAACCAACAAATCCCCAAAACAAAAACAAACCAAAACCAACAACCAAACAAAAAAACACAAACACCTGATGTTGTTTAAAGAGTTACCTGTCTGTCTCTAGCAGCACTCCCACACTCACAAGACACATAAGAGATGAAGGAATATATGTTTTGGCATTATATTTATGCAGACTTTATGAATATAGTTTGGGATTTTAGAGAGCTAATTTCAAAAGCAGAATGATAAATAATTAGATAAAAAAGTAGAGTCTGTGCTTCTCCATATTAGATTGTATCTTGATTTCTGTTAAGGTTGAGTATCTAAACAACAGAACTTAAGCCCACTAGAAGACATTAATTTCATGGTTCTTCAAAACTTTACAGAAGTATGGATGATATCTTCTAACTTTCTCATGTTTTAAATGGTATATAAAACATACTTTCGAAAAAGCGTTTTTTATAAAACCAGAGGGGAAAATCTTCTGTACATTATTGGTCCACCTATCTTCCATTCTTCTTTTGTTATCATGTGAACTAAGAGTCCTGTAATTTCAGCATTTCCTTCTGTAGATAGTGGGAAGTAATTTCAACTTCTACACACATTCGGGTTCAGACAGATACTCAGCACCAGTGAAGTTAGAATGATTGATTCTTGCTAAGATTCTTGTTTAATACATTATTATATACATAACATAAAATCAAACCCACATAATATATTTGCTGGAGGGACTGAAATGCAGCAATCTGTCAGGAGATGTAAAAAATGCTAAGTGTAACAATAAAGTAGAGCAATAAAGGAAGAAAGACTGAAAAGGGAAAGGGAACATTACTATGACAAGATCTGGAGAGTACTGTGAGGTTTAGAAGGTACTTTCTAGAGTGTGTTAAATCTTTTCAATAAAAAGAAAGTGAGCAGGGCATACTTGTTAACCTGTTAGCTAAGCATATTATTGTAGTGAAGAAGTGTGAAGCAATAATAAAAGGAATTTGTCTGAATTATTCTTTCAGATCCCACTAAGGAACAAAAAGCCACAGAGGTAATACAGAGTACAGTAAATTGCAGCATATTGCAGCATATTGCAGTTACAGATCATGCCACTGCCACTTAAAATGAAAGCCTTAAAAACCTATACTTTAAAATGCTGCATTGCTTGTAAAATATATGAGTTGACTCTTCTACAGACAGCAGACATGCTTTCCACTCTTTTATAATACATGGCTCTAGCCTCACACAGGTTAATTACAACTTTTGAGGGTGGACAGAAAACATTTAACAGAAATCCTGTTAAAAATTAATGTAATCTTTTTTGTTTGCCATAGACCTTATCCATCAGCTGAAGAGCTGGTTTGTTTTTAAAGGAATTCAATTCAGTCCATAAAGAAGTCAAAAGTCTAAGTGCAATGGGAACTATCTTGGGGTCTTAAAACTTTTTGACCTGTAGCACCATCCCAGTTAATGATGGCCTTCAAGGGTCTGGACTTCTTAACGTTGATTTCATTTAACACTCCTTTGAAAGAAGTGGGCAGGTAAAAGATATTTTTGACATGTTTGTCTAAAGCATGAGGACTACCACTGAAAGCTTTATTCTTGTAGCAAAATGGCACTTCTTAACTGCAAGAATCAAGCTTACTTGTGCATGCCTTATTTTGAGCCAGTCTGAAGCTAAGGAATATGTTTCTACAAGCACCAAGAAAAAAGTAAACTGTACCAGTTCCATCTTTCAAAAGAAAGGCCTTCTAGATCCTTTCTTCTGCTAAAATGTACTTTCAGAACTGCAGATTAAAAAATACGCTTCTCTCAAAACATAGTACTTGAAAACAGAAAGCTGCCTTGTCTAACCCCTTCTGTTCGAGTGAAGATGGGAGAGAATGAGAAAGTATTAGAAAGCATCACATTCATCACCCATTAATCCTAAACTACGTTAATGTTCTCGAAGGGTGGTGGTTTGGAAATGGGAGGGAGAAACATAATATGCAGTTGAGGATAAGAGGACAATGGGAAAGAGGGGTGCAAGGGCTGTGTCTTCTTTGGGAGACACAGGATAAGAGGTAGGTCAGACGAGGGGGATGAAGAAGGGACAGAAATGAGGAAAAATGGAATGAGTAGTGAAGGACAAGACAGATGGAATCAGAAAATATTTCTGGCGTAAATTAGAGCTGCACTTACAAACCCAAGATAAGCCTTGTCCAATTGTTCTCCTTCCCCTTACGTAATGCAGTGATTTGGAATCAGGAGAGCTGTAGGACACAGGTGCAATAACCATATAGGAGACTGCTTCAAGAAGTTAAAGGTGTCCATGAATTACTCTCAAAAACATCTTCCAAATGCACTGCTGAATTTGGAAGTTATTTACTTGTTTCCTTTATAGTAGGTGTCTAGGAAGTTCGAAACCCTTTAATGACAAAAAAAATAACAGTGGACAAATAAACAGCCCTTTAAAAAACAACCTTATTCTATGACTACAAAGCTTAGGGCTGTGTAGTAGCATTACAAGTTTTGTTTGGTGAGCAGGGTAAGTTTGGAATATATTGGCTGCAAAAATTTTGAAAGGCAAATGATCTGTGGTAAGGATTTAATGATTTTCATTATAGAAAAAAAATACACAGTGTGTACAACATACAGATTAATGCTAAACTGTCTATAACAATACACGAAATGATAAAGAAGCAGAAAAGAAGAAGAAATCATAATTGAACATCAAGTAGCAACTTTGAAGATGCAACTCTTCAAGATCTCCAAACTATTTAAGCTAAGGACAGCTTAGTGAATGCTACATCAGTCTGCAAGAGTTGTATTTATCTCACTGAACAGGCTAGAAAGCTTGCACAATATGTAAAATGCCTGGCAGAATTAAGAAGTCTGACCTTCCTTTGTATGTGACATCACAGGACAGGGAAGGCACAAATGTCTGAGACCTCAGAAAAGGTAATGAAATCATAGAATCATAGAACGGTCCGGGCCAGAAGGGACCTCTAGAGGCCATCTAGTCCAGGCCCCCACAGTCAGTAGGGACATCCCCACTAGCCCAGATCAGCCAGGGCCCCGCCAAGCCTCACCTTGAATGTCTCCAGAGAAGGAGCCTCAACCACCTCCCTGCGCAACCTGTTCCAGGGTTCCACCACCCTCATACTAAAGAACTTGTTCCTAACATCCAATCTAAATCTGCTCTTCTCAAGCTTGAACCCATTGCCCCTTGTCCTGTCACTGAAGGCCTTTGTAAACAGCTTTTCTCCATCCTTCCTGAAGGCCCCTTTCAGATACTGGAAGGCTGCTATTAAGTCCTGCTGAAGCCTCCTCTTCTCCAGGTCAAA
>WBNM01018922.1:22136-33941 GCA_013399055.1 Ramphastos sulfuratus | reverse complement strand
GAAAGATATAGATATATAGATATGAGATATACATACAGATATTTGAGATATAGATATAGATATCAGATATAGATATAGATTTTTTTTTTCTCCAGTGGTCAGGAAAAAAAAAAGAATCACATTTATCTTTCTTGTTCAGACTGAGGTGGCAAATGGGCAGCAGAATTTGCTGTTCACATTTTCATTATTCTTTAGAACCAGATGAAACTTGATGGGAAAAATTCCACTAATCAGTTCAGCTTATAGTAGCTATTGATCAGTTCCTAAGTGTTTCTTAATGGTGTTGTGTGACAATGGTTAATTGGAGTTGATTAGAAGAACGTAATCACAAGAGGGCTGATGGATGAATTCTTAGATGAGCAAATCTGGATTAATCTACAGCCTTGAGGTTCTGATCCATAAAATATTTGAAATCAAAATAAAAATCAAGGCTGGTGTTAGCAGAATGGTGGAAGTAATTCGATATAATTTTAGCATCTTATACTTTATTCTGTCAGAGCATTTAAAGTAGTTGCTCGGTTTCAATTACCTCCCCCTCCCCCTATTGCTATAAAAGAAAGTTGTCTTTGGCTGGGAAGGATTCCATCTGGAAGGCTTCCAAAACAAAATATTTCCTTTGACATTTAAAAGAAGAAATCCTGAAGCAGACTTTTATTCCTGCTAGATTTAGATCAATAATTTGATTAAAAAAAACCCCCCACCATCCAGAATTTCCATCTCCAGGCAGCATACTGCAAAATACAGGACCTCAAAGTAATTAGTCAGTGAACCAGTGTTGGTTTTTTCCCCTCTCATACCTGCTATGAAATGATCATGGAGTGTTTGGCAGGCTTGCAGCATCTGAGGCTGTGTGCATCAGAAGTGTGTGACATGTAAGGAGGAAAATGCAGTCTGTGACATCTGAGCTCCACACAGGTTTTCCTCAAGTGGGAAATAATGCAGGGTCTGCAACACCCAAAAGCTGCAGAAGAGCTCCCAGCATCAACACTTCAGACGTCTCCCATAGGTCTTAATCTCCTCTCTCCATCTTCTTTGCCCACATCTGGCTGAATGAGATTCTCCCTTTTTGATGCTTTGTGAAGGCAGCAGGCCGGGGGCGGGCGGGAGCTCAGGGCAGGAGCTGAGCCCTGCTGTGCACAGCCTCCTGCCCTCTCCAAAAGGAGCTCTTTAATTCTTACGGAAGCTGCTGCACCTGAGACAACCTTTGTCGTCTTTTGTTTGGCAAGTGTTGTTCAGCTCCTTCCTTGCCTTCATTCCTCCTTACGTTCAGTTTAAAGGGCACAGGAGGGGCTCATCCTGGAGAGATCTCTCCTGAATGGGAAGGGCTATTGTGGAGGGCTGACTGCAGGAGCCATGGTGCAGGGCTGAGGGCTACCCACCCACAAGCGCCCTCCTCACCAGTGCTTCAGTGGCTCTTCAGCAGCAGCAAAAAGAGCAGCTCCTCAGCCTGCCTTTACAGCAGGCTAGGTGGTGGCAGCTGGTGGATCCCTACCCCGTGGGGGTACAGGGATAATGAAGCTGCTTCTCTAATTAACTCTGGCAGTAGCTGCTGAGTTAATTAGTGGTCACGTATTGGATGCTGGCAAAATGGCATTGCTAATTTGTCCACAAATGCAGCTTGGAGCTGAGCTGGTTTGGGCTGAATTTCACCCCCACCATTAGTGGAAATAATTGCTGAGATCTGATTCAAAATGAGTGTTTGGGTAGGAGAAGCAACGACTGTTTCCACTGTGAGATTCCATCAGGAGGTTCAACCTATGTGAGATTTCAGCGCAGAGTCTTCCCACATGGCTTCATTTTGCATCCATTTGGCCCTGTTTGCTCCTGCCTGCACTGCCTTGCTCTTGCCAGTGGTGGTGATGATTCAAGTTGCACCAGGAAGGGGAAACTTGCTCTCTCCAAGCAAGGGAGATCAGGTTAAGCATGAGAGTCTCCAGAGAGGTGCCTGGAAATAATTCATTTCCTCTGGTTGCAGAAGCAGAGGCTTGCTCTGACCGACCATGCGTGGTTAAAGCACCCAAAGACAGAGGTCTCCCAGCTCACATGCACCAGACAGATGGGATCTGCAAAGCCTTTGGTAATTTCACAGGGGCAGCCACTGAAGTTTGCACACACTCAGAGCATAGCAGTGGGCATGGCTGTCCTGGCAGCTGGCAAAGGGCTGTGAGCAACCTTCATTACAGTAGTAACCATTTAGCTGTTGGCTTCTCTCCACGCTAAGGTCTGTGCGTCAGTGACTCTTGCTTCCTCTCGGCTCCAGCTAGACAGATGTTTTCTTTCAGGGTGTTATGGAGACTGTAAATGGTTTGGATGGAGATATTGTGTCTGTGCTGTGTTTGCTTTCATCAGATGCTCTTTCTAAAGGACCTTGGAGATAACGTGTTCTGAGTGGGTGATGGAAGAGAGGTGGAGGGGAAAGGGAGAAAGAATGAAAGCAGAGCTGCTGGGTCAGTCACTGAGCATGGGGAAGGGGTTTTCTTTCTTTTTTTCCCAGGGACTGCTGAGTCAAGTGTGTGCAGCAAAGTTTTCTGAACAAGCTCACTCTGCATCCTTATGGAAAACATTTCTTGCTTGAAGACAGAGCCAATTTCTGTGCCTGTATCTACCCTGCTCTAGGAGCCTACCTAGCTCCTATCTATATTTCATGAGTCTCGACACTCCCTGAGGCTTGCCGCACTCTGCTCTGCCTGCAGTGAAGGGCTCCTTGACTGCAAAAGCAACAATGACTCAAGAAAAATGCAGAAACAGGTGAGGCTCCCAGGATTTACCTCCCCTGGCAGCCTTGGCCTTATCCCCTTAACTCTGGGTGGCATTTGGATGCCCTTTCAGAGCCTGCCAGCAGCCAGGCATGTGCAGCAGCCGCCGGCTGATGCTCAATCTACCTGCCATTGGGTCGATGTATAAAACAAGCTGCTCCTTGCACCCTGTGCAGGTTGGTAGCCAGTAAGAGCAATAACCACCTCCTACCACGTTCTGGAGTCTTTCCCATCCTGAATTTGTGGAAGGGTTAAAGCAAGGTCTCCTCTGTCTTCTGGCTCAGCTGTGCAGTCAGCAGAAGGTACCTCCTAGCAGTCTATAGGATTTTCAGCAAAGGTTTCTGTCTTTCGCATTGAGTTCCTGTCCTTCAGCCTCAGAAAGCTCAGGAAGCTGTGTCTAAACTTCAGCATCTGTTTGAATCCAAGGCTTTCACATCTGCTGCAAACGCCCCAGCATCTGGCCAAGCTGATCTCCAGCTTGGTGTGATTGGGAATAGATCAGTGGGAATGCATCACTCCAGCTCACTCCCCTGCCTGAGAAGTAGACAGGGTGGAGTAGTCTGACTCATTGACTGCTTAGAAACTCTCTTTTCATTCCCAGTTGAAATATCTTTCCAGCCAGTTTGTGCTCTCCTTGTTCATGCATTTGTGTTAGATTAGAAACATTTTTTTCAGCCATTTTTTCTTCCACTGCTCTCAGCATAGCTGGGTCCAGCTGGAGAGTATGGACAGACCATTTACACTCTCCAATGAAGCCAATGGGGTAATCTAGAAGAGAAGGCCCTCACACTCCTTCTCTCTGGTCAAAGAATGTTTATAAAAGCATTTTATTCTCAAAAGAAAAAAAAAAAAAAATGTGTTCCAGACAGATTAAAAATGTTAGAGAAGCAAGTGCTCATTTTCTCTGAAAAAAAAGTGGTCCCACTCTAGAATGCTGAGTTATTGGGGGAAACTTCCTGAATTTTGAAGAAAAATATGACTAATATGAAGAAAAAAATTATTAGACTCTCCATTTCCATAAAAACTAGGCTATGTTTTGACACTTTTTGCCCTGCTTCATCACCTGAATGAATGAGACAGGCAAGGGAGGGACACAAAACAGCTCAGCCTGGTTTTTTTTTTCTTGCCTATTCAAGGTTATTCCACCAGTTTCTGGTTGATTCCCTGTCTGCTGGGCTTAGTCAGAATCATGTGGAAGAAACAATGTCTGTTCCTATCAGCAGGGCTGTATTTTTAGAAGGCAGGCAGAAAATAGAGGTAAGGTTGTATTTCAAGTACTGTGTGGGCTTTCCAATGGTGCTGTCCTGCTTTCCTTCCTTTGGATTTACTGCAGCATTGAAATACTGTGGGTCTCCACTGGTATTCAAACCCAGCGCTGTGCCTGTGTGATTGCTTTGTATTGCCTTCATTGTGGAAAGAGCAAATGACACAGCAGGGTGAAATCTTCAGTCGTTGGTAGTGCAGCTTGCTGCTCTTGCAGCTGGGATCAAGCCCAAGGAATCATTGTGGTTATCTGTGCAAGGCGTGCCTCTGGAATCCACACTTCACTTTGCTCTGAGATCCAAATCCAGGCGAATTTAATGGCAGCTAATAGGCAACCTAATCAGGAACCTAATTAAATATCCTCTGATCTTACCCTTCTCAGAGTCCCTCAGCTCAGGGGGCCGATGTGGATCCTCCATCTCTCTCCTCATACAGTCTCATACAGCAAGTAAAGTGTGGGAGATGTTTAGCATCCTTTGAAGAATTAGATACTGCTCATCAGCATCCTAGAGCTCAGGGGCAAACAGACCAGCAGCATGAGCTGATGTGACTAATATGTTCTTACAAATTTTATTGAATGTGTTAAAAAAAATATAATTAGTTAATTGCAGAGCGTGACTGAGCTTGAGAGAAGCCAGGAAGGGTAGGAAAGCTTCACCACCTTCCAGCAGAGAAAGTCAGCAGTGCTTCAGCCATCTGTAGCAGTGCAGCAAGCCATTTGTCAGGTTAATGTTAAAATGACTCTGAGAAGGATCTAATCTGTGGCTGGGGGCAGGTGCTGAGGGTGCTGTATAGAAGGATCAGCAGTTTTGCCTTCACTTGGCAGCCAGGGTTACTCTAGCAGAAGAAATCCGTGCTGTCTGTGAGCCAAGGAAGCTCTCTGCATGATGTCATGCTGCAGGGGAACCCCTTGCTGCAGAGACCTGTGACCAGCACTTCCCTCCTGCAAAGCACATGAGAGGGGGGGAGGAAGCAGAAGGACAAGTCAGGCAGAATTTCCCTGCCTGTACTGTGGCCTGTTTGACCCCGGATGCAGCCTCAGAGGAGCTGGGCAGGAGTGGGTGTTGATCTGGCAGAAGAGCACTGAGGCATCCTTGGGATTGTAGTGGTCAAATCTCTGGGCTGAAATGGGATTCATGAGGCCACAAAGCTCTGCTTTGCAGTCCTCTGTACAGAGTATCATGCTTGTGTTGGCCACACATATTTGACTGTGGGGAAGTTCCCTCAGATGCTTTGTCAGACACACAGCAGCAGGTTGGGCACCCTCAGGGAGAAACATTTACTCAGTTTACAGCAAGGGAGAAAACAAAGTTCTAAGAGCAGGAGGAGTTATTTCCCTGAGGAAATCCTCATCATTTCACAGCCAAATATCTGCAACCATTTCAATCCTCCTTCAAACTTTGGTACCCCAAATTATAGAATGGTAAGGTTGGAAGGGACCTCAAGGATCATCTAGTTCCAACCCTAGTTCCAACCCCCTGCACTGTAATGTTGAACAGAGACCTGGAGCTCCACCAGCCTTGAAAGGAAAGTCTTGATGAGAATAGCTGGGCAGGTGACATGTAGGAAGCAGGTAAAAGAGCACTTTGTAGAGGATGGACACTGCTCCTTGGAGAGGTATGGCTTCAGTAAGAACCAAAACCCCCATCATGGGCCAAATGGCTCACCTGGAGGTTGTTGGGTCTGGCTTGGGTTAGTTTGGATGTGTGGTGTGTGTTGGCCTGGTTTTTGCTCTTCAGCCTTGTGGTAAAAATCCTGAGTCTGGATCCTCCAGGGTGGTGGGCAGGCTCACACAGCTGTTCAGGCAGTAGAAAGCTGGGAGCTGTCAATATTCCATGTGTCGTGGTGGGACACCTGTGGCAGCACCAGCAGTGCACAGCGTGGAGGTCTGGGCAGGACCCAGCCCTGGTCACAGTTTGTTAGTAACTATGGAAGCCTCCACTCTTCAAGGCATGTCCAACCCCTTGCTTCTCCACAGGGAAGCAAGAAAAGTGTTTTATATGGAAACAAAAGATCCTTTCCCAGACCAGTTTTAAACCCCATCTCATCCTGATCACAGCAGCAAGCCCACTTACTGTCAAAGAGAGGCAGGCAGCCTTGGCCCTCATCCAGCACTGAGCTTCAAGCACAACAGACACATCAATGCCTTTTGCTCACAGCTCTGTGCCCATCTCTAGATCCATTTCTGCTTCTCATACAAAGAGGAACTGCAGAGCCTCAGAGCTGTCCTTGTTCCATATTCATTACCTGAGTTCCTCATACCTGTGCCTCACAGGAGAAAGCTAAGGGCTGAGTTTAGTGTACAGGCAAAGCAGCAACGTTCCAGCCCTCAGCATCAACCTCCTCTGCAGCACAAGCATGGCACTGCCCCCATGCAACAGCCTTCTGGATGCCCTTGTCCAGCTGAGATACAGCATTGCCTGCCTCTGTTCCCAAGCATNTTCCAACCCTGACTGATTCTATGATTCCATGATCTCACAGCATATCTGGGAGGCAGAGGGCCCTCCCAAAATGGGAAACAGAGACAGCAGTCACACAGAGCTTCACAAAAAGGTCCTGTGACAGAGAAAGGGCTTTGTATATTAAAAGTCCAAAACTGATAGGTCTGACTTGTTTTTATTTTCCAGTCAAGATACAGCACTGTTAGCAAGTGCAGGCTTCTTTTAAATTTTGAAAGCTTTTTTATTACAGAAGTGAAAAATCTCTGCAAGATTCTGACAATCTCTTAACAAGCTGATGCTAGGTTGGACTGGATGACCTTGGAGGTCTCTTCTGACCTGGCTGATTCTGTGATTCTATGATATGCTAATCATGGCTCAATATTCTTCTTCCTGCCCTCACTTACCTCCCAGAATCTCATGTAAGCAAGAGGTCAGCTCTTACCCCTTGCAGGCTTAGCTTGCACTGATGGGCTCTGTCTGTGGCCTTCAGTGCTCTGGCTGCTTATTCCTAGGTAACCACAAAGATTTTGCAAGTGCCAGGAGGTTGTGTGTTAGTCACTGAAGTGCCATCAGGAAGCAGTTTTTTCCCTAGCCAGCCCAGGTTAGATTAAAGGCTCAATATCCACCCACTGTCTGCAGGCCATTTCCTGGCTCCTTGTCAACTAACTCTGATGTTACACTTTGATAAGTCACTTTTGATCATCATCTCCTCCTTGCTTCTTTCTTCACCTGGGATATTCCATCCTCTTTCCCCTGAAGAGGCACTAGCATTATCTGCCTTGAAGTATTTGTTATCACTTTGAAATTTGCCACCTAATCCCTCCAGGCACTTCATCTGGAGGACACCTGCTCTCACACTCTGTTTCCTGCCTGATTTCTCCTGTATGTCACTCAGATTCCTGCTCCTAGCCAAAACCTGGAGTTTATTGTATCTCAAGTTTGCCCAGAGTGGGACAGACCACACTTTTCTCTTCTCCTCTGGGAGCAGAAGCCATGTACTGTGCTAGCACTGTCATCTGCTGTCACTTCTGTGCAAGCTGTCCCAAGGCAGCTGGGCAAGGCAAAGCCCTTTCATAGCCTTCCTGTTACTGCTACGCAGGTTCTACTACCCAGGGAACTGTCCAGCCTAAGAGCTCCTCTCTGACAGTGAGCACAAGCAAACACCTCCAAGAAACTCCCCTGTGGACAGTTACAGAATAGCCTACACCAGGGTGAAGTTGTCTTGAGGTTTGCCTGATGTCTTGAGGAAGAACAACTTATTTCTCTCATCAGGAAAATAGGTTTGTAGGAACTCAAATGAAACTCATGTTCTCCTTCCTCTTAAATACACCCAGCTCCCACTTTCAATGCAGCCAAGGCCTTGCCTTTTATTCCCAAGAGCTCCATAGTTTAGGGATTTCCTTCTGCAGTATTTTAAGCTCTCACCCTTCAGATTTCCTGACTGTGCTTTTTGTTTGCCCTTATGAGCCCACAGGTAAGCCTGTCCCATTTACTGTTGCAGGACAAAGAGACTGACTTTTTCCTTCCCTTCTCCCCTCAAGCTGTCTGGCAATAGTGCCCACACGGGGGGCAAGGAAGGCAGACACTGCATGGAGACCCTTGCAGAGCCTGCTCCCTTTTCCTGCCTTCCCTTCCACCCGATGTGGAGCTTGGCTGTGTGCTGATCTGCAGCTACCAGCCCATCACTGCCATCTGCCAGAGGGTGAATTCACCCAGGCCTGAGAAGGCATCTTGCAGAAGTGTTGGCAACTGACATGGGGCTGAAGGGAAGAGCAAAAACAGAGCTCTGCACAGTGGTGCAGGCCATGATCTCTGAGGCTAGCTGGGGATGGGTAGTATCAACAGTAGGAGTAAGTGTGACCAGCAGCTCTCAGGCTGCCCTGGGCTGCAAGCTGCCAAATTCAGGAGTTCCCCTGATGGGTCCTGGGGAAAGCAGGAGCTAGGGAAAAGCCCATGCTCTCTGAGCCCATTTATCTGACCATTAGAAGGCAGATGGAGGGATGCTGCTGTGGGGAAGGCTGGAAATAGATGTACCCAAAGCCCAAACCCTGGCATGCTTTTTGGGTGCAGCTTCCCATGCTCTTTAAGCCCTATTGTGCCTGGTGCTGCAGCACACAGAGCACAGCCAGCTCTCCTAAATCCCAAGACTATCCAAGTGACAGCCAAAGGATGGACAGTCAAAACAACCCTGAGGAGCCTGGCAAGGTCTGGGCTCTGCAAATCTGGATGTGGTCTAGAAGTTGGAAATTGTGGAAGCTCCTGGACAAAGCTGTATGCAGACCAATATGGTCCAAGCAATGCCCAGGCTGATTTATTGAATATGAGCATACACTTCTATGCTTTCTAACAGACTATGCAGGTTAGTTCATTGTTAAGCTATTGGTCCAAATCATTAAGGGACAAGCTCTGTGGCATCAAGCAATTGATCTAAATCATTAAGGGACAAGCTCTATGGCATTAAGCAATTGGTTCTTAATTATCTGTTCAAACACTTCATGTCAGACTCTGTTTTTGCTTTGATCGTCCTGTTGTTGNACACTTCTCTTGCTGCAGCCCAGGAAAATGAGCAGTTAGCACAGGTTGCATTGCTCACATGTCCATTTAATGGAAGATATTCCTCTCCAGCTGGACAGTAACATGCTGACAGATGAAATCCTCAGAAATCTGCCCAGCACAGCACTCCTGCTGACTAGGAGAGCTGGGGTCCAGCTGAGGTTTAGAGAGGCATGAAGGGCAGAGGGTGTCCCAGTGCCAAAGAAGGGTTTTGCAAGCAGGCTGAGAAGAACTGGAGGGCATCTGACTGTGTGAGTGCAGGTGGCCCTCAGGCCTGTCGGCGACATGCACCAGGCCACATGGTGACAGCAGCAGTGGGGTGCACTAAGCCTCTGACTCATGTCAGGGGGGAGATGCAAGGTTCCTCAGTGCTCAAATCTTGCTAAAAGCCACATTTCTCTAAGTCACTTAGTGGTTGCAGCTGGAATTTCTGCTGTACAGCCCAGGGGTGGAATCCCCATGCCTGAAGGAATTTAAAAGCTGTGTAGATGAGGTAATGAAGGGACACAATTTAGTGGTGACTTAGGTGCTGGGTGAATGGATGGACTTGATAGGATTAAAGGTCTTGTGCAAGCAAAATGATTCTGTGAAAAAGCCTGGGCTTTGGGAGGGGGTGGAGGAGTTCCTTCAATTTAAGCACCTGCAGAAGAGACCATGCCTAGAATAGAGTTGATGAGGACTGGTGCCGGGGTCATGAGTTCTCTGCCCTCCCCAGGCACCAGAGGAGCTCTTTTGCATGGGAACTTCAGAGTTTCAAGATCTCTCTCCCTGGAAGTCTGGTTAGAAAGACTCTGTTGGAGGACTGTCCTTGTGAGGACAATTTCAACATCACAGTGGTGTTGGCAAGCATGATCTGAAGTCCAGAAAGTTGAAGTGTTGAGCTCTCCATTGGTGTTTACAAGGTTCATTTTTCAGTTATGGATGCATTTTCCCTACACATCCTCTGACAGGTAGTGAAATGAAGTTATTGCAGCCATTCTGCAGACAAGGAACTAAGCCTAAGAGTCACTAAAGATCTCCTCTAAGGCTAATGGAGCCATTTGTGGCACTAAAGAAAACTTCATGGAGCTCTTGCTGCCTCCTGAAACAAAAAACCATTTTTCCTCTAACCAAATCCGAGTCCTGACAAATGGCTGCACCAACATGTATTTTTCAAACTGTTTTCTTACCCTTTTCATGTTTCACAGAGGGATTGTGGGAAAAGTATAAGCAGAAGTAGCCTGAATTCAACTCTCCTGGCATAAATTACACTGGTGGCAATTCGACTTTAACTCCCACCTGCACTGTCGCGCCCCTACCCACGAGCATGAGTCACACCAAGCAATAAATAATAGCTAAATCCTTCTTCTGCCTCGACAGGTGATTTGGGGATTTTCTCTCTGCATACACATGAGCTACAGTGCTACAGCCTGATGATGTATTGCAGCTATTAATTAGGGGAGATGAAGCTTTTTGGCCTTTAGTGGCCAACCCGGACGCAGGAATTTATGGGGCTGTTTGGGAGGCAAATGCACAACCTTCTCACTGCCATGAAGTTGTCTGCCTAATTGCTTTTGAGAGTTTCTTTTCCTATCCTAAAGTCTCCTGCAAGAATCACAGAATCAGTCAGGGTTGGAAGGGACCACAAGGAGCAGCCAGTTCCAACCCCCCTGCCATAGGCAAGGACACCTCACACTAGATCAGGCTGGCCACAGCCTCATCCAGCCTGACCTTAAACACCTCCAGGGATGAGGCTTCCATCACCTCCCTGGGCAACCCCTGCCAGGCTCTCACCACCCTCATGCTGAACTTCTTCCTAACATCTAGGCTGAATCTCCCCATTTCTAGCTTGGTTCCATTCCCCCCCTTCCTATCACTCCCTGGCATCCTGAAAAGTCCTCCCCAGCTTTCTTGTAGCCCCCTTAAGGTACTGAAAAGCCACAATAAGGTCAGCTCAGAGCCTTTTCCTCTCCAGACTGAACAAGAAACAGACTGAACAAGAACAAGAAAGGATTGTGGGATGCTTGGGAATAAAACACCTGCCAAGCAACTCACTTTTCCACAATGTTAGGGGGCCCACTACATGTGCTTGAATTAGCTGCACTTCTCTCCTGCTCTATGGTACAACAAACCTGCCAGGGGCTCTCTGAGTTGAAATTCTCCATATGGATATAAAAGCAGTGTTGCTATATGTGAGCTCTTGTGTTACTGTTAAGTCAGTGCCAGCATATTTCAGGCCCTGTGGCAATTTTAGTTTGTGCATCTAGTCAATGAAAAAAAAAAAAAAAGAAAGAAAAAAAAAAAGAAAGCTATTTTGGTGATTTTTCTGCAAGATGCTTGTTTCATAAGCAGCTTCTTCAGAGATCTGGGAACTGGAGATATTCAAGGTACAGTCTCCAAACTAAGGGAGGCTTTGTGAATCCATAGAATGATAGAAAGGCTCAGATTGGAAAGGATCTCAGAGATCATTCACTTCAACCTCCTCACCATGGACAGGGACATCTCTCAGCTAGACTTGGCTGCTCAAGGTCTCATCTAGCCTGGCCTTGAACACCCCCAGGGAGGAGGCAGCCACAACCTTCCCGGGCAGCCTATTCTGGAGTCGCACCACCCTCGTACTGAAGAACTTCCTAAGACTCAGTCTAAGCCTGCTCTCCTTCTTGCTTCCTTACAGAAGAAAACATCACTTTGTGGCTATGTTTTGTTTGTGCTGCTGTGATAGATGGAAGAGGGGAGATTTAAATGGTCAGAGGGCTGCAGCAGCTCTGCTATGAGGACAGGCTGAGAGAGTTGGAGCTCTGCAGCCTGGAGTA
>WBNM01018922.1:5344-22112 GCA_013399055.1 Ramphastos sulfuratus | reverse complement strand
AGGGGGCTGGAACTGGATGAGCTTTGAGGTCCCTTCCAGCCCAAACCATTCTCTGATTCTATGTGACGCACACAAGGAATCTGTTAACCAGGTAATGGAATTTGACAAATAATCATGGATGAAACAAAGCTCAGGTCTCATATCCCTAGTGTTTCACATCCAAAAAAATGGCCAAACTAATCAAAATGCTATGGAAGTAGATGGCCCAAAGCCAACTGCTGCAGTATTTCCCCTTCTCCATAACCACGAACCAAGTCTCAGAGTGAACATCTCTTTAAACCTGCTGCTAGCACTTGCAGTTGTCCACAGCCAGGGCATGAAATGAACAAGGGCTTTTGCAATTTTCCAAGCTCTTTTTGGCCACAAACCAGTTGTATTGGAGGGCTTACACACAAAAAACCAAAGAGGCTGAATGTAGTTTGAGCACCACCTCTCCATCTTAGCGCTGTAACAGCTGCGCTCCTCAGGCTTGATGACTGAGTAGCCCCAAAGGGACACAGAAGTATCAAACCTATTAAAGAGCAGGATGGAAACATAAGGTTGGCTGTGACTGCAGCAGGCTGCAGCATGAGGGATTTCTTGGAATGAGCCTGAATTCTGGCATGGCCAGTATGTTGGTACACTTCACTGGAACTGGCAAGCAACTGTCCCTGGAGACTGACGCCTGAGCATCCCAGGCTGAGAAAGAGCTGTCCCTCATGGCAAAAATGGTTCCCTGCAGGGACACCTCTCAGCCTGTGGAAATGTTTCTATTAGAGCCCTTTCTTAACATGCTCTGATACTATGGTGGAAAACAGGAGGCAGTCACCCTGCAAGGACTGCTGTGAAGTGCATTAATTGATTCGTCCTTCTCTTTCCAGTTTGGGGGGAGTTTTGTGGGTCCCTCAGCAACAGGATGGTGATCATGGACAATAACTGAGGATGGTTTATAGTACCTGTAGTCAGTTCTCTTTTGAGATAGGAGATAGTAAGACATGCTCTGATACCATGGTGGAAAACAGGAGACAGTCACCCTGCAAGGGCTGTTGTGAAGTGCATTAATTGATTCATCCTTCTCTTTCCAGTTTGGGGGAAGTTTTGTGGGTCTCTCAGCAATGGGATGGTGATCATGGACAATAACTGAGGATGGTTTATAGTACCTTTAGTCAGTTCCCTTTTGAGATAGGAGATAATAAGACACTGCATGCCAGCCACAGCAATGTGGCAGCTCTGGGCACCAGGTTTTGTGGCACCAGGAACTAAAGACACCTTGCCCAAATGGAGTCAAAGGAGAGGGAGAGCTTCAGGCATCAGCAAGGCAGAAAGGAGAGAGGTGACAGGACTCAGGTTGTGCCAGGAGTTCAGGTTGGATATTAGGAAAACAGTCTTCCAAGAAAGGGTTCTCAGGGATTGGAACAGGCTGCCCAGGGAGGTGGTGGAGTCACCATTCCTGGAGGTATTTGAAAGATGAATGTGATGTTTATGGAGAGGGTTTAGGGGTAGTGGCTTAGCAGTGGTGGTGGGATTGTGAGTTCTAAGTAAGCAATTGGACTTGATGGTCTCAAAGGCCTCTTCCAGCCTTGACAGTTCTATGATGACAAGAGCTGGGAGTGCTGGAGGAGGGGGTAGCAGACACAGCAGACTCCAAGGCTGTTTAATAAAGATGCTTGCTCATGTAAAATTGCTTCTGAAAGCAAGCAGCATTTAGGAATCACTCAGGGTGGTGTTTGCTTTCCTGCCTCTGCCACTGGAGTAAATCTATTCATCACAGCCATGTATTAATGAATTAGTTAATTAAGTGGCTCGTTATTTAATAACACAGATTGCAAGTGTGATGAAATAAAAGTCCCCTTTGTAGCTGGAGGCACATCTTTGCCAATAAGCTAAGCAGTTCATAGTTAATCAGGCGTGTTTGCTTTCTGACACAGGCACAACTTGCTGAATTGCAGGCAGTTTGTTTCCAAGGTTGCTGCTTACACTCATCTCTGGGAGCTTGTTAGGGCCTCCAAGTCTCATAAGGTTAGACCTAATAAGCTGTCCGAGGGCAAACACACATAGAAACACTCAGACTCATTAAAGGGCACCAGGGTGTAGTTGTTTCTGAATCAGCACTAAATCACCTATTGGTTTCTACTGCCGGGTGCNCCCATCCTCATAGCAGAGCTGCTATGAGCATCTTGGTGGCCTCCTCTGGACCCACTGATGGAGAAGGTGGTTTATTCATAAGCAGCAAAGCCTCAGAGACTCTAACTCTCTGATATTTAAAAAGACAAGGATATAACAGAAACACCCTGGATGTTTGGCACTGATATGGCTTCCTTAAGTGATCTAGGGAGAGCTGCTGAAGTTACCTCTGCACTGGGACATCTCTGAGTGTTCCTTGGCATCCAGATCAGGGTTTGGTGACTCAGCAACACGTTAGGAAAACATTTTTGGGGCAGCAATGCTCATCTTTATCCTGGTCATCATGTCAAAGATAGCCTGGTGTGAAGGTTGAAAGGAGGCCTGAGCTTGCTGGTCTGCAGGTGTCTTGTGATTATGAGACACAACGCACAGCATTTCTGCTTCAGTGATCAGATGAAGTTTTAGTCTCTCTGCTTTGGGTCATGATGTGCAAAACAAACCTCAAAACTTTTCCCAGCCTGTTGTGGGGGCAGTGAGCACTGCAGGCTGCTTAAGTACCATGGTAGTGAAGAAGAGGAACTAGGGATCTGGGAAAGGTTTAGAGACCATGAATATTTTCTCAGCTAAAAGATTGTTCATCTCAATAAGGTGGCCAAGTTCCAGTTCAGGCATATGCATGTCTTAGCTTTCTTTGGCTAAATTATCATCTCCACAGAACTCTGGCACTTGGAACTAGACACTCTTCTCCTACCAGCCCTCCTGCTGTGATTCTTCCCCATCCACCACGGTTTTGTTCTTTTCCCCTTCATCACCTCCCTTCTGACTAAGCTCTGGGCTGTGATTTCTCTCGGCTTTTGCTCCCTGAAGCGAATCTGTTCATTATTTATTAGCTACCATGCTCTTACACCATCTGTCCCAACTCATTATCCATACTCAGCTTGTCAAAATGACCTTTTAGGGCCTTTATCTGGAATTATAATGTGTAGCCTCTCCCTCCTTATATAGGTTTGTGCTGCTAAGCCACTGCTTTGCAACTCCTACTGTGCAGCATTCCTCTCTATCTCTCACTAACACCCCACTTGCTAGTCTGCATCCCTGACTCCAGGAAAGCTGTTTATTCTGCTTGGCTGATGCTTGTTCCTTGTTTCATCTGCTACACTTTCACTGTGCCAGCTTGCTGCAGCACACACTGTCTTCGAGATGACCTTTAAAGCATCTGCACCAAGAGAATATCAGGCTCTAGGTTGTAATCTCCCTTTAACAATCCGAGGGACTTTCTGTCCCTTAGTTCATAACGTCACCAGTAAATTCAGCCCACAGCCTCTTTGCTGTCTAAGTCACCACCACATAACCAGTGGCATTTTAGTAACACAAGAGAAAACCCCTTAAAATGTCCCCTAGTTTGCCTGGGGGTGGGTTAGTATGAAAAAGCATCATGGTATTAGCCAGGTTCTTAATGAATCAGAAGAGTTTAACAGAACACAACAGAACTACTCAGGTCTGGAGAAGAAATCTTACAAGGAGCAGCTGAGGGAACTGGGATTGTTTAATCTGGAGAAGAGGAGGCTGAAGGGAGACCTCATTGCTCCCTGAAAGAAGATTGTAGTGGGTGTTGGCCTCTTCTCCCTAGTGTCAGGTGATAGAAGGAGAAGAAATGCCCTTGGGTTGCAGCAAAGGAGGTTTACATTGGATATCACCAAAAGTTCCTTACTGAAAGAGTAGTCACATATTGGAACAGGCTGCCCAGGGAGATGGTGGAGTCACCATTCCTGGAAGTGTTCAGAAACTGTGTAGACATCACTTTGGGCTGTGGTTTAAATGGCCATAGTGGTGTTAGCTCAGTGGTGGGAGTTGATCTTAGAGGTCTTTCTCAGCCAAAACAATTCCATGATCCTATTCGTGTCCACACCACACCCAGCTCTGCCTATAAACTGGTGAGCTGTGGAAATGCCTCATCTTCAAACGTTGTAGCTTCTCTTCACAGAAAGATACTGAACTCTAGAACCAAATTACACAGCAGGTATTTTGTTGTGGTGGAACAAATCACACTCACTATGCACCTACACAGAAGTGCATGCAAACTGCCACAGATCAATAGAGATCTGCGTGGGCAGCAGGGCAAGGGAGGGGATTCTGCCCCTTTGCTCTGCTCTCCTCAGAGCCCACCTGCAGTCCTGGGTGCAGTTCTGGAGCCCCCAGCACAGGAAGGATGTGGAAGTGTTGGGCAAGTCCAGAGGAGGCCACCAAGATGCTCAGNATAAGCAGCAAAGCCTCAGAGACTCTAACTCTCTGATATTTAAGAAGACAAGGATATAACAGAAACACCCTGGATGTTTGGCACTGATATGGCTTCCTTAAGTGATCTAGGGAGAGCTGCTGAAGTTACCTCTGCACTGGGACATCTCTGAGTGTTCCTTGGCATCCAGATCAGGGTTTGGTGACTCAGCAACACGTTAGGAAAACATTTTTGGGGCAGCAATGCTCATCTTTATCCTGGTCATCATGTCAAAGATAGCCTGGTGTGAAGGTTGAAAGGAGGCCTGAGCTTGCTGGTCTGCAGGTGTCTTGTGATTATGAGACACAACGCACAGCATTTCTGCTTCAGTGATCAGATGAAGTTTTAGTCTCTCTGCTTTGGGTCATGATGTGCAAAACAAACCTCAAAACTTTTCCCAGCCTGTTGTGGGGGCAGTGAGCACTGCAGGCTGCTTAAGTACCATGGTAGTGAAGAAGAGGAACTAGGGATCTGGGAAAGGTTTAGAGACCATGAATATTTTCTCAGCTAAAAGATTGTTCATCTCAATAAGGTGGCCAAGTTCCAGTTCAGGCATATGCATGTCTTAGCTTTCTTTGGCTAAATTATCATCTCCACAGAACTCTGGCACTTGGAACTAGACACTCTTCTCCTACCAGCCCTCCTGCTGTGATTCTTCCCCATCCACCACGGTTTTGTTCTTTTCCCCTTCATCACCTCCCTTCTGACTAAGCTCTGGGCTGTGATTTCTCTCGGCTTTTGCTCCCTGAAGCGAATCTGTTCATTATTTATTAGCTACCATGCTCTTACACCATCTGTCCCAACTCATTATCCATACTCAGCTTGTCAAAATGACCTTTTAGGGCCTTTATCTGGAATTATAATGTGTAGCCTCTCCCTCCTTATATAGGTTTGTGCTGCTAAGCCACTGCTTTGCAACTCCTACTGTGCAGCATTCCTCTCTATCTCTCACTAACACCCCACTTGCTAGTCTGCATCCCTGACTCCAGGAAAGCTGTTTATTCTGCTTGGCTGATGCTTGTTCCTTGTTTCATCTGCTACACTTTCACTGTGCCAGCTTGCTGCAGCACACACTGTCTTCGAGATGACCTTTAAAGCATCTGCACCAAGAGAATATCAGGCTCTAGGTTGTAATCTCCCTTTAACAATCCGAGGGACTTTCTGTCCCTTAGTTCATAACGTCACCAGTAAATTCAGCCCACAGCCTCTTTGCTGTCTAAGTCACCACCACATAACCAGTGGCATTTTAGTAACACAAGAGAAAACCCCTTAAAATGTCCCCTAGTTTGCCTGGGGGTGGGTTAGTATGAAAAAGCATCATGGTATTAGCCAGGTTCTTAATGAATCAGAAGAGTTTAACAGAACACAACAGAACTACTCAGGTCTGGAGAAGAAATCTTACAAGGAGCAGCTGAGGGAACTGGGATTGTTTAATCTGGAGAAGAGGAGGCTGAAGGGAGACCTCATTGCTCCCTGAAAGAAGATTGTAGTGGGTGTTGGCCTCTTCTCCCTAGTGTCAGGTGATAGAAGGAGAAGAAATGCCCTTGGGTTGCAGCAAAGGAGGTTTACATTGGATATCACCAAAAGTTCCTTACTGAAAGAGTAGTCACATATTGGAACAGGCTGCCCAGGGAGATGGTGGAGTCACCATTCCTGGAAGTGTTCAGAAACTGTGTAGACATCACTTTGGGCTGTGGTTTAAATGGTCATAGTGGTGTTAGCTCAGTGGTGGGAGTTGATCTTAGAGGTCTTTCTCAGCCAAAACAATTCCATGATCCTATTCGTGTCCACACCACACCCAGCTCTGCCTATAAACTGGTGAGCTGTGGAAATGCCTCATCTTCAAACGTTGTAGCTTCTCTTCACAGAAAGATACTGAACTCTAGAACCAAATTACACAGCAGGTATTTTGTTGTGGTGGAACAAATCACACTCACTATGCACCTACACAGAAGTGCATGCAAACTGCCACAGATCAATAGAGATCTGCGTGGGCAGCAGGGCAAGGGAGGGGATTCTGCCCCTTTGCTCTGCTCTCCTCAGACCCCACCTGCAGTCCTGGGTGCAGTTCTGGAGCCCTCAGCACAGGAAGGATGTGGAAGTGTTGGGCAAGTCCAGAGGAGGCCACCAAGATGCTGAGAGGGCTGCAGCAGCTCTGCTCTGAGGACAGGCTGAGAGAGTTGGGGCTCTGCAGCCTGCAGAAGAGAAGGCTTCCAGGACATCTTGAAGTGGCCTTCCAGGATCTGAAGGGGGCTATAGGAAGGCTGTGGAGGGACTATTTACAAGGTCTTGTAATGACAGGACAAGGGACAATGGGTTTGAACTGGCAGAGGGGAGATTGGAACTGGATGTTAGGAGGAAGTTGTTTGGAGTGAAGGTGGTGAGACACTGGCACAGGTTGCCCAGGGAGGTTGTGGCTGCTCCCTCCCTGGAGGTGTTCAAGACCAGGTTGGATGAGGCCTTGAGTAACCTGTACTAGTGGGAGGTGTCCCTGCCTATGGCAGGGGGTTGGAACTGGATGATCTTTGATGTCCCTTCCAACCTTACCATTCTGTGATTCTCTGATCATCCAGAACTGTAAGGTTACTGAAGCTCAAGAGAGGCTGTAGCAGAGAATTTTGCACTGAAATGCTTTCTCTGTTAAATAATTCACCTGGTCTGCTGGTAACACACTAAACTGCTTTAGCTCTGTTTCCTCTGCATTTCTCAGGATACTCAGTAAACTGCTTTAGCTCTGTTTCCTCTACATTTCTCAGGATACTCAGTAAACTGCTTTAGCTCTGTTTTCTCTACATTTCTCAGGATACCAGGGCTGCATCAGCACCAATCCTTTTCCAATCTACAGCACGGGAAAAGCAATTAAATGAGTCCTGGCCCAGAGATCTCAGCAGCAGCTTAAAGCAACTCAGTGATTTTTAAGCTAAATGAAGGGATTTTATCCTCCATGTCCTACCTGTGCTGCAGGGGAGCAGTCATTAAATACCATCTGTAGTGCTGAAAGCTGGGTCTTTAAACCAGCTGATTTCAAAGAATTGACTTTCAGAGACCCTACTCTTCTTTTTACTCACAGCCACCAATACAGGACAGGGTAGCTTGCTTAATAAGCTCCATTAAGAGTTAATTTTTTTTTTAATCTGTATTATATATCTATCTAATAATTTCTTAACAACAAACAAAGAAAAAGTCTCAAGGGAGACTTTGTTTTTAACCTTCTCACTTAATGCAGCACTCTCCTCTGAAGCCCCAACAAAAGAGGGGCTCTATCCAGAGTTCAAAGCAAATTCTTTTCAAGGCAGGACCTGCTACAGACTCTGATTTTTATATCTCTCATTGTCCAAGCCCCAGCTGACCACAGTAAGTATTTGCAGCCAGAGTTGACTGGCTTAGCTTTTAACCCATAACTTTCCAGCTGAAAGCCATGCCTTGGCATGCCTGCAAGTGGTGTCTTTGGTGGCACAAAGCAAATTTTTAGCTCCCAGCTACCATGCCAGTGGTTAAGAACATTAAGCTTACATACTCACCTTGATTTTTCTGGGCAAGAGCAAAAGTCTCATTTTTGTTTCTGAATCATTTGCTATAAGACTTTTCTTCTTTTGCTCCACAATGCCTGGAGCTGACATTCCTCCAGATGCAAGGGGTTCCCAACCTGGGACTGTGATATAGTCATAGAATCACAGAATGGTAAGTTTGGAAGGGACCTCAAGGATCATNCTGTGCTGGGGGCTCCAGAACTGCACACAGGACTGCAGATGGGGTCTGAGGAGAGCAGAGCAAAGGGGCAGAATCCCCTCCCTTGCCCTGCTGCCCACACTGCTCTTGCTGCAGCCCAGCACTTGGTTTCTGTCTGGGCTGCATGCACACACTGCATCCTCCCTCAGGAATGCTCAATGACCATGGCTTATTTTGGGTGCTAATTGCAAGGATAAATTTTGCTTCCAGTCTTGAGGCTAGAGAGGGAAGGAATCAGAAGTAGCTGCTTTCCTGGTGCTGTAGATAGTGCTCCTTTATCTGTCTGCAGTCAGACTACAATCTGCTCATGTCCCAAGGTTCTGACCTGTATTTCCAGAAAGGGACCAGGTCTTGAGGTAATTAAACCACACTGGCCAGTGCTCACATCTGAAAACATCCTACTGGCAGTTCCCCAGAGACTCNTCTTTCTTTCTTTCTTTCTTCACTAAGTGCTGTTCCCTACAGCCAATGTCTTCCAAAATTGTTTTTGAGTCCTTTGCTATGAGGCTTGATGATCATAGAATCATAGAATCACAGAATCACAAAATCATAGAATTAACCAGATTGGAAGAGACCTCCAAGAGACCTGTACTAGTGGGAGGTGTCCCTGCCTGTGGCAGAGGGTTGGAAATAGATGATCTTTGAGGTCCCTTCCAACCTTACCATTCNACAAGCTCTAGAAAAATAATGACACCTACTGCTCAGTAATACCAGCAGCTCCTGCCTTCCTATCTAGGGCTTGTAAACCCATCTCAGGCCACCTCTGTTAGAGCTCAGCCCTAATCCTTCCTAATTCTTGCTTGATTTCTGGCAACTCTGTTTCAGTGCTGAAGTAATAGGTAAACAGGGGAAAAGTCTCACAGAATCACAGAATTAACCAGGTTGGAAGAGACCTCCAGGCTGCCCAGGGAGGTGGTGGAGACACCATCCCTGGAGGTGTTGAAGCAAAGCCTGGATGGGGCACTTAGTGCCATGGTCTGGTTGATTGGCTAGGGCTGGGTGCTAGGTTGGGCTGGGTGAGCTTGGAGGTCTCTCCCAACCTGATTCTATGACATTTAGTGGAAAGGCAGAGTAAGGAAAGTGACAGCTGAAGAGTTGCAAGAGGTGTGACCTATTTTGATACTCTGAGAGGAAATTTTCCTCTCAGAAAGGAGAAAGGCAATGGTGCAGATAAGCTTTTGTGAAGTTCCAATCTCAAACTCTTACATAGCAGTCAATAATTTTATCTATTTTTCTTTCTTTTTTCTTTCTTTCTTTCTTTCTTTCTTTCTTCACTAAGTGCTGTTCCCTACAGCCAATGTCTTCCAAAATTGTTTTTGAGTCCTTTGCTATGAGGCTTGATGATCATAGAATCATAGAATCACAGAATCACAAAATCATAGAATTAACCAGATTGGAAGAGACCTCCAAGAGACCTGTACTAGTGGGAGGTGTCCCTGCCTGTGGCAGAGGGTTGGAAATAGATGATCTTTGAGGTCCCTTCCAACCTTACCATTCTATGATTGTATGATTCTAAGCTCATCCAGCCCAACCTAGCACCCAGCCCTAACCAATCAACCAGACCATGGCACTAAGTGCCCCATCCAGGCTTTGCTTCAACACCTCCAGGGATGGTGTCTCCACCACCTCCCTGGGCAGCCTGGAGGTCTCTTCCAACCTGGTTAATTCTGTGATTCTGTGAGACTTTTCCCCTGTTTACCTATTACTTCAGCACTGAAACAGAGTTGCCAGAAATCAAGCAAGAATTAGGAAGGATTAGGGCTGAGCTCTAACAGAGGTGGCCTGAGATGGGTTTACAAGCCCTAGATAGGAAGGCAGGAGCTGCTGGTATTACTGAGCAGTAGGTGTCATTATTTTTCTAGAGCTTGTGGATCAGTGATGCCAGGGATTCCATCACCCTTCTCTGGCCATTTCCTCCTTTATGCTGAGCACACTTTGGACCATTGACAGCTGCCCCTGCTCCTTGACTGCTGATTTCACTTGATTTCTACCTCTCTGCATTAGAAGCCCCCTCATTTCCTTTTTCTGACTGCACTCACATACATATTCTCTCCAGATCTTGCTGCTTTTCCTTCTGCAGGATCCTTGCCAAGAACCCAGCCTTGCCATCTGTCCAGGAAAGTGATGATACTGCTCAGCTCTCTTTCTGGATGCTGGTTGCAGTGTTAATGTTAGAGGGAGGGGGAAAAAAAAGAATAATCAGAGCCCTGTGGAAGAAAAAAACCTTTTCTACCTCACTGCATTGGAGGTCAGAGACTTTCAGTCATATAAGTAGCAAGATTACCTTTTCTATATTTCTCTATACCACCTTCTTAAAGATGCACCTGACACAATATTATAGCCATGAGAGCAAAAAATGGAGAGTTTGATGCCAGGTTTTCAAAAACTGAAGGTTTTGGTTTTTTGGGGTCTTTTTTTGGTTGGTTTTTTTTGGGTTTTGTTTTGTTTTGTTTTGTTTTGTTTTGTTTTGTTTTTGTGGGGTGTGGGGGGATTGTTTTAACAAGTGCTTCTAATAAAAACTGGATCAAGCAGCTGATGTGCTGGCATTTCTTGAATGTTTGAGACAGTTCTTGTTTCAGTTTGAGACAATTCTCCATGCACCTTCTCTTTCATAGAATCATAGAATGGTAAGGTTGGAAGGGACCTCAAGGATCATCCAGTTCCAACCCCCTGACACAGGCAGGGACACCTCCCACTAGCACAGGTCACTCAAGGCCTCATCCAACCTGGTCTTGACCACCTCCAGGGAGGGAGCAGCCACACCCTCCCTGGGCAACCTGTGCCAGTGCCTCACCACCCTCACTGCAAACAGCTTCCTCCTAACATCCAATCTAAATCTGCCCTCTGCCAGTTCAAACCCATCGCCCCTTGTCCTGGCATTACATACCTTGTCCATAGTCCCTCCCCAGCCTTCCTTGAACAACTGATTTGCAATTCACACCAGAGCAAGGCTGTACCCTTCCAATGTGCAATCTGAAAGGATACAAAAATGCCAAGAAGCCAAGGGACAGCCCCAGGGATGCTCAGCCAGCAGCACAGAGCTGTGTCCCACACACTGCAATGCTTCACCTCCTTCCAGCAACACAGTGATCAGACATTGCTACACAGCTCAAGCCTGTCTAACAGTGTTTGTGTAATTGCTGCCTGCCTGAAACTCAGGATACTGCTCCCCTGGGAGCTGGGAGCTGTTAAGCAAGTTGAAAATCTGGCCCTTCTTGGGTACAAATGGATCCATTAATTGCATGCTCATTAAGAGACTGAGCTTGGAACTTCACAAAAAGCTATCTCTACTATTTTCTTCCTCCTTTCAGCAAGGGAAAAATCTCTCAGGATGGTTTTGTTTGTTGTTGGTTTTTTTTTCTCTTTTATTTTGTTTTTTTTTTTTTTGTTTTGTTGTGTTTGGTTGGTTGGTTGTGTTTTGTTACTTTTTTGGTTTTTTTTCCCAGTCAGCTTTGTGACTGCAGAGTGTCCTTATGGTCACTGTAGGATCTGGGCATCTTCCCATTGCTGACAGGAGAAAGCAGCTCTGGGGGCGAGGGAGTTGTGCTAGAGGAACTGCCCTTCAGGCAAAATATTAAACTGCTCTGCCATCTGTTTTACAGGGATTATTCTAGTGAATGATAAAGATCCCTTGAAAGCATTTTTATAGTGTCTCTGTAGTGCTCCTTATCCTTAGCAGTCACACAACCTCTCCCTCCAGTTGCTGACTGAGAGTTTTCCCTTTCTGAGCATGCAAAGCAAGGAGAAGGAGTTGGATGTCAGCCCCCAACCTTGGGTCTCTTCCTGCTGCATACAAACATCCACAGTTCCCTTCTGGCTTCCACAAGCAGCAACCTTATTCCCTTTTCCCAGAAACTCTACCATTCCCCAAGGTTCAATATATTGCCTGAGAACTCACCTCTTCACCACTGTCCTGCTCACCAACATGCTGTAAGGTCTGTTGTCTGCTAGAGCTCAGCTCTATAACAAGCTCTGGACTCCCTTCTCTTAGATCTAGGTACCAAAAACCTCACCCTGCTCTGCATTTGCTCTATAACAAGCTCTGGACTCCCTTCTCTTAGATCTAGGTACCAAAACCTCACCCTGCTCTACATTTGCTCTATAACAAGCTCTGGACTCCCTTCTCTTAGATCTAGGTACCAAAACCTCACCCTGCTCTACATTTGCTCTATAACAAGCTCTGGACTCCCTTCTGTTAGATCTAGGTACCAAAACCTCACCCTATTCTACATTTCCTCCAACTCTGCAGCCCTTCAGCCCACAGTTCATCACCTGAGCATGGCAGGCAGGTGTTAAACTGCTCTTTTTAAAGGTCTTTACCTAGAGTAGACAGTTTCTATTGTGAGTATATCCCAGACTTTAGGTTACTACTTTAAACTGCTGAGCTCAGATGACTGAATTCTTGGCTAAGCATGCAATGTCTGAGCTGATGAAGAGCTAAGGAGTGCAAGAAAACTGCAAGGTGAATAATGTGTGTTAGAGAGCTGCTGTTAAATAAATTAGCGTGCAAGGTGCAGGACTAAATGAAGGATAGATCCAGGGAATGGTTTAGGTTGCAAGGCACCTCAAAGATCATCTAGATCTGCAAGGTGAATAATGTGTGTTAGAGAGCTGCTGTTAAATAAGTTAGTGTGCAAGGTGCAAGACTACGTGAGGGATAGAACCACAGAATGATTTAGATTGGAAGAATAGAACCAGAGAATGGTTTAGGTTGGAAGGATAGAACCAGAGAATGGTTTAGGTTGGAAGGATAGAGCCAGAGAACGGTTTAGGTTCGAAGGATAGAACCAGAGAATGGTTTTAGGTTGGAAGGATAGAACCAGAGAATGGTTTTAGGTTGGAAGGATAGAGCCAGAGAATGGTTTAGGTTGGAAGGATAGAACCAGAGAATGGTTTAGGTTGGAAGGATAGAACCAGAGAATGGTTTAGGTTGGAAGGATAGAACCAGAGAATGGTTTAGGTTGGAAGGATAGAACCAGAGAATGGTTTAGGTTGGAAGGATAGAGCCAGAGAATGGTTTAGGTGCAAGGCACCTCAAAGATCATCTAGATCTACAAGGTGAATAATGTGTGTTAGAGAGCTGCTGTTAAATAAATTAGTGTGCAAGGTGCAGGACTAAGTGAAGGATAGAACCAGAGAATGGTTTAGGTTGGAAGGATAGAGCCAGACAATGGTTTAGGTTGGAAGACAGCTATGGCAGAAGGTTGGAACTAGATGATGTCTGATGTCCTTTCCAACCTAAACCGTTCTGTGATTCTACAACTGGTGAAATAGATTGTTAAGTGAAGAAGAAAGTTTGAAGTAAATGTGGCAGAACACAGAGGAAAAGCTATAGGGCAACAATTACTTGGAGGGGAAGGCAGAACAAGGTAATGTACTGAGAAATGAGGACTGTGGTGTGGAGAACTACAAGTGAGGAAAGGAGCTGCATTCCCAGGTACTTTAGTTTCTGTGTCCAAGGCCCAGCTTAATGAGCCTGCTACTTTGTGGAGATGCAGAATGAGGCTTTCCTGCCTCTGCCCCTTCCTCCCCCTGCAGCAGACTTTGCCTTATGAAGCCTGACATTCGTTGTGTATTTAAACCTCACTTGCATGTCTCAGAGTGGTAGCTGTCAGTTTAAAAGGGCCTGAGGTCATAATAGACTGAATGTGTTGTGTATATCTGTCCCAAGCTCTCATGCAACACTGTGATGGGTAATTATAGCAATCCAAGCCTGCAATCTTTGGAAGTCATGATTTCACATCTAACTGCTAAATGGAGCTGCTAATATGAGTGAGTGGTGCTCAGCTTGAGTGAAAGGGTGTTAAAGTATCAGGTCTAGAGTGAATCAGCCTGTGCATACGTGGCAAGGAAAGGAAACTGGTGTAGAGTATCAACATGAAGCATTGTAGAGCCCGAAGCTGAAGCCTGCCTCTGGGCACTGCGCTTCTCCTAGGCTGGTCCCAGAAAATATTCATCCTGCAAACTGAATGGGAACCCAGGAACTGTGACTTGTCACAGTTCTTCCCATCACAGCTGCCTGTCACATGTGTNGAGAGCAGAGCAAAGAAGGAGAATTACCATTTAATAATAATCTTCCCTTTCACAGAATCATGGAACTGTCAGGGTTGGAAGGGACCTTAATGATCATCTAATTCCACCCCCTTGCCATAGGCATGGAGACCCCCCACTAGATCTGATTGCCCAGAGCCACATCCAGCCTGACCTTAAAAACATCCAGGAATGAGGCTTCCAGCCCAGGTTTGGGCTCTTCAGTCAGAATCTTGGTGGCCTCCTGTGGGCTGGCTCCAACAGTTCCATCTCCTTCTTGTACACAGGTACAGATGTGTACACTGTACACATGCCATTGTTTCTTAGGCTGCCCAAGATGTAAGAGATCCCATAGAATGAAGAACAATTTTGTGTCCCAGTGAGAGCATGGATGCTTCAATAGGGCTTTTCCAATTTTCCTGATCTTCTTTGGTTCTGTTATTTTGGGAAGCAGAGAGCCTGGCTTCCAGCTTAACAGCTCTTCAATAGCCAACGAAAAGACTTCCTAGCACTTGGTCTTCCACAGCATACTATTACCTTTTGAATAAGTAAGTGTAAAGCTAGAAGTAGGGTCTGTGGAGAGACAGGATCTGTGAATTTCTGTTATTGATCATTAATGTTATGATGATGTCATTTCCTAAGATGAGTTTTCAATCCACTGCCATAGCAACCAGAAAAGGACAGATGTGGTGAGGTCACTGCACTTCTGCTCCGATGCTGGAGGTTGCTTTCAAACATAACCTGCCAACAAGTGGTATTTAAAAGGCTTCCAAAGCAAGGCCTAATGTTCCTTAGCACACATTGTTCTGTTTTCTTGTCTTTTTAAAAGCAAAGCCTCTTTTCTCTGCTTTTCAAGAGCCAATATGTCTCTGTGGAGCTACAATTTTACTGCCTTGGAGAACATCTTGTTCAGTCATGACATGAATCTTTGTGTGATGAAGAAAGTTACTTCAAGACTGGGAGGTTCTGAGACTCAGAAGTGCTCTTGGATTTTTTTTAACCATTAGTGGTGACACTCCAGGACTGAAACAAGAGCTGTGGAACCCACTTCAGTGCTCCTGGTGGTTGTCAGATGTATTAACTCCCCTGCACGTTCACCACTTCACTGCAGCTACAAATACTTCTCTTTATTGCTACCTACTCTGTAGTCCCCTGATCTTTCTAACCTGACCTTTCTGATTATATTTAATTTTATTTTTTACTGTATTGATTGCTCTTCCTTCAGCCCTTGAAAATGCCCTGCTGCTTTTTTAACATCATGCAAAATGCATTGTGTGATTCGGTGCAAAGAAAGGGAAGAGGAAAAACAACAGCAGTGACAAATGGCAGAGAGGGCAGAGAAAAGGAAGATGCTCTGGCAGGAGCTGCAGAGGCCATGCCATAATCATGAGCCATAAATATATCAGTAGCTAAGTGGAAATGCAGGGGAAGCCTTTATGAAGCTCTTGAAGCAGCTCCCATGAACAGCACAGGCAAGGCACGGCCATGACTCCGTGCAGAGAACACAAGGCTCAGCTCTTCCCTTCTCTGGAAGATTTTGGCTGCCAAAGAATCACAGCATTAGCAAGAGGAGTGATGCCCTTCTCAGCTTTTGTGAGGGTGCTTCTACTGAATTTCTCCTCTGAAGGCATTTTAGCTGCATGTTAAACCCATGCTGTGTGCCAAATACGATCTCCAAGTGCAGAGGCAGCACTGTAAGTTACAGTGTGTGCCTTTGGGTACACTTCTATAGGTCAGCTACTGTGTAGGTAACAATGCTCACATAAAACCAGACCTCAGCCTGCCTACGACATTTCAGAGCTCATTTACATTTTATTTAGTCAAGTGCTTCAAAGCTTGAAGTCCACATTTTGTGCACGCCCAGACTGTGCAGGCTCCTCTAGCATGACTCTACTCAGTTTCCCACATGAGCCTCCTTTCAAGCTCCTTGTCTACAGCTATGTGCAGTAACAAATGCCTGTCAGCACTGGAGAGCCAGCTGGCTGAAAACCACTCCAGAAATAATGGAAATCAGGTGTCCAAAATGAGAATGTGTTTAAATGTGAATTGGCTTCTCTTTGGTTTTCCTTGCAGAGAGCAGCGACTCTATCTTAGCTTCCTTTTAGTTATTTATTTAATGTTGTTTTTACTGTTTGTGAAAAAGCCACCCTCCATTGATGGTTAGAAATGGGAAGAAGAAAGCTTGGTGTGACTTTTGGTGACTTTATTTTGGCAGGCACTGTGTGCTAGCTGTACATCTGTCATGCAGATGGAGAGACACTAGGGGAGAAAAGAAGCTGTGGAATAAAATGAAGGATCTCGATGAAAAAGAAAAGCAGGCTCAGATTTTGTGTCGTTATGAGTTTGTGTCTGTGGGCCCAAGCCAACCTCATGAAATTCAACAAGACTAAGTGTAAGGTCCTGCACCTGGGTAGGCACAATCCCAAGCAGAGCTCCAGGCTGGGTGGGGAATGGCTGAAGAGCAGCCCTGAGGAAAAGGACCTGGGGATCTGGGGTGATGAAAAGCTCAAGATGAGGCTGCAGTGTGAGTGCAGCCCAGACAGCAACTGTGTGCTGGGCTGCAGCAAGAGCAGTGTGGGCAGCAGGGCAAGGGAGGGGATTGTGCCCCTTTGCTCTGCTCTCCTCAGACCC
>WBNM01018917.1:33789-59980 GCA_013399055.1 Ramphastos sulfuratus | reverse complement strand
GCTCAGAACTGGACACAGTCTAGGCTTTAAGCCCATAGTAGACTGCTCTTTCATACTATTTGTCTGTTTATCTCTGGAGCTGAAGTACTGGAGTTCAAATTTGAAGTCTCTAAATGTAATCAGATCACATTGCAGACTGATTACATCAGAAGGATTAAATTCTCTAACTGCAATACTCTTGATGCCTCAGCCTGATTTTCCTGCAGACTGGCAGATGTGAGTCCTTATTTAATGGAGTATTGGAAACTACCTTTTGCTCTCTTAAAAAACAACAAAAAAAGCTGGCATCTGAGAAATGTAAAGATATTTCTTAAATCTAAACAAATATTAAAGTTCAAGTAGAGGAAAAAAAATGGAATAAAGGGGCAAGGTTTTGAAAACCAGATTGTACTGGCATGTGAAAACCAGCTTGTACTGGCATGTGAACAAATTTCATCTTGTCTTGTTTTCATAAGACCCATGATTCTCTTGAAAGCTTGTGGGATGTCCAAAAAGGTCTGATGAAGTACAGCAGTCTCTTTGAATTGCTTTGGGAAACACACTAACAGTATTTGGTTGGAGACTAGATAATATTGTGGAAAGGTAATTGGTGCAGCAAATTCAGGAGTCTCAGGGCTGCTATGTCTGTTTTGAGCTCCTAATTTTCTGTCTGTTTTGGTGCTATATGTAGACTGGAGTGGGTTCTGGTGTGATTTTAGTGGTGTATATTTTCAAAGCTAGGCTTATAGTGCCCCTTACAGAGGTGAGGAAGCAGCAGGGATATCCAGGTAGTTTGCCCATGTCCCCGAAAGTCTTTTGCTAGCTCTTTGTTTTCTGCTCACTCTGCCCTTTTCTTCAAGGCTCTCTTTAAAGTCTACCTTGTGATGGTCTAATTATCTGTTGTCTAGACCTATATTTTCTGTGATGCAATTAATGGATATAGTCTTAGAGCCCTGATTTCTTCTTTGCTTTGTCAGATCCTTGCTTCTGTTCATTAGATGTACATTTAGTTTTTGATTGAACTATGAGCTTTCTATGAAAAGCATCAGATTGCCTTGTTTTGTTTGCCATGATTGTCGTCCAAAAAGGCACTGCTGGATCTTTAAATGCTCCCTTAATACAAATAATCACATGCAGGACTAGAATGAAAACAATTCTTAAGGCCCCCATAATTTGTACAGGTCAGGTCGTGTGCTTAAAACATGGTAACAAAAGAGAAAAGTAAGAGGTGTTTGTGTTCAGGAAACAACCATGCAAAGTTATAAAGGTTTTTTGAGGACTGAAGAAGATGAAGAAGATTGGCTGTGTGGAAACAGCCTAGTGATTGATGAACACGACACCATCCTAACTGAGAATACCAAAGGCTCCAAGGCACTGATAAATTGAAATGATGACCCGGATAATGAAGTCTGATCCAGAAATATTGGGCTGTGAAGTTCCCTGAAGGGATGGGGACAGAAATTTTTGAAAGATTCTCTTTAGTAGTGAATTATGATGGTTCTGAACCTGGATGATTTTGAATTTCCAGTAGTAAATGTCATGACATACTATATCCCTGACTTGTAACATCGTTCTCTGTCCCTGGACAAACACAGAATAGTCTGTTTGACTAGAATGTAAAGGGGAAAAAAAATAGGATGAAACATTAACCTGTAACTATAAGTCAAGAAAGTAAAAGAAATTTTAAAATATCTTGTTGAAGAATAGTAGTGAGAAGGAAGGTTTCACAATTTCGTGCTAGCAATTCTACCTTTCTTCCCTGCCATATGGATTTCTTAGATGACTATTCTCTTTAGGTAGTTTAATTCCAAAAATACCCCCAGAGCTAGTCAGAGTTATTGACACTGTCTAAATCAAACTATAATAAGCAAGTAAGTGGGCTCAAACGCTTGCTTAAAATTCCTTATTGTACGGAAGCTAACAGTCATGTGGCTCTGCTGTCCGCATCCAGCTCTTCCCTTGCTGGGCACCATCGTCTTCAGCAGCAGCTGCCTTTGTGTTCTCGCTAAGATCAATAGCTGAGAGCTAAACTGTAGGTAGTGCCTGTGGGCACCTGACCTGAAGGGAGTGTGCACTTTCCAGGAATGCCAGTGGGGGCATGGATATGCCTGTGCCAGCCCCCAGGAGCTGCTGTGCCAGCAGAGCCCGGGGAGAGGCCAGGGCTGTGTGGGGATGGTTCTGCCAGTAGCTGGTTCAAGTGGGAAGCGAGCAGTCACCACAGCAGCTGTAGTCACGCTGGGATGCTGATTCCTGCTCCCCACAGTGACCTGACTGATTACAGCAGGGAAGGGTTAAACACTGCCAGGGCTCCCCACACTCTGCCCTTCTTGTGCAGATCTGGAAGAGCCTCCTCTTGCTTTGACAAAAGCACTTTAAATANCCAGGTTGGATGAGGCCTCGAGTGACCTGTTCTAGTGGGAGGTGTCCCTGCCTATGGCAGGGGGTTGGAGCTAATGATCCTTGAGGTCCCTTCCAACCTTACCATTCTATGATACTTTCTGCATTTTATGCCTGGTGTGTGTTCAGATATTTACAGTTTTCATGACAGAATAATCTTGAACAAATCAGTCATTCAGAAAGGTTTATTTAAGAGGTTGAAAGCTCTTCATATTTTTTTTTTCATAAACAGTTACATTGCAAAATGAGAAAGTGTTTCTAGCAGAAAGGTGAAAAAATGTTCATATGAAAATGGCATTTTGACAACAGAACTCTTTTCTTTATGAAAGCAAAACCTCTTTTAGAAATGCTTTCTGGTTTAGGGAATTGCAACAAAACAAGTGACCAAAAAAAAAAAAAAAAACCCAAACCTAAAAGCAAACCAGCACTGTGGGGAGGGATGTTGAGAAATCCACGAATTCTTCTATGTGCTGCTCTTCATTTGCCCCACAATGAGTGAGATTAGGATCAAAAATCCCATGTTTTAATTAGGAAGTATCTTTCACTTCTTTGTTCCCAAGTTGCAGCAATATGTTTTGCATTTAAATGATTCACTCTCTCAGAGTATGTACAATCAATCAAATGCCACTCTTGAGTACAGGTCCTACAAATACCCTATTGTACTCTAAATGCAAACCCTCTAGAAATCCCAGACAATGCATGAGGTCTAAGATAATTAATAGCATAGCCGAGGCTGTCTGATTAGTTCGTGTGTGGTTAGTGTATGAATTTCTTTCCAAGCTCCATCTCATCTATAATACTTTTTATCCTTTGCCAAACTTATAAACCTCTTCATTTAACAGGGAATACTTTATTTCTTTCTTTATTTTTTGTTACAAAACATTACTTCCAACTAGAGTATAACTCAACAAGAAATGTCTAAAAGCATTCCCATTCCTTTCAGATGTGTAACTCGATGCCGCTCCGTGTTTTGTAATAGGTGGAAATTGTTTATTAAGCAAGTGTTGCAAAGCTGCATTTCAGTTTAATAGGTTTCTGACTAATTCTTTCTAAAAAATAATACAATGCTTTACAACAGGGTGCTCTGACTTCATGTGATTTTGCACTTTTGCCTTTGCATTCTTACCTACCAGGTACTGCTTTTGCTACGTGCAGTGATCCACCATAAAACTATTTCTATGCTAACGACAGATTAGAAGAGATGTGCAAACCAGACTTCTTCATGCCAACCTGTGCCTTCTGTAAGCACACTTTTACCCACCCTTAAACTGTTTTGTGGTTGAGTTTATTGCCCAAAGGCATTTTCAGTTGACTGATCTGTGTTAAATTTTGGTGCCTCAGCTGTCTGGCTGGATGCTGTGACATCCGGAGTCTCCCAGGGAAGGGCAGAATCACAGTGATTTGCTCACATTAATGACCCAGTTTCAGCTAAAGAGAACCCATTTATTAGAGTCCTGGCTGCCTTATCAGTGCAATCATAAAGAAAATATTAAGTTAGCTCTATTTATTTTATTTTATTTTCCTTAAAGTCAGCTCCCCTTCTGAAAAGAAGAGAGCTGCTAATTAAAAGCTGTCCCTGCAGCTTCTCTGAGAAACCTGCACAGCTTCAGTGAATTTGTTGCTTAAAAATGTCAATAGGGAGAGGGTGCATGTAAAGATTTTGTATGTGATAGTAGGGGAATGGAGGCCTTTCCTAGTCCTGTGGTCCTTTATCACACAAAAGTGTAGGTGCTTACACTCTCTTGCAATCTGCTGAAATTCTGAGCTGTACTGATCTAATCCAGTCTGTTCTGGCAGCACCATGTTAGCCCATGGAGGAATTTCAGAGCCTCTGCTTTGGGATGATTTAGAAATTAATAACTAAGGTTAAAATAATGGAATAAAACTTGCACAGCAAGCTCCAGGCAGTGTGATGGGGCGAAGAGCATGTAATATTTTTACAGGTTAAAAAGTAGAGGTCAGTCATCCTGGTTACTGCAGTGGGTTTTGTAGAACCATAGAATGGTTTAGGTTGGAAGGGACCTCAAGGATCATCTAGTTCCAACCCCCTGCCATAACCAGGGACACCTCCCACTAGTACAGGTCACTCAAGGCCTCATCCAACCTGGCCTTGAACACCTCCAGGGAGGGAGCAGCCACAACCTCCCTGGGCAACCTGTGCCAGTGTCTCACCACCCTCACTGTAAAGAACTGCCTCCGAACATCCAGTTTAAATCTTCCCTCTGCCAGTTCAAACCCATGTATCATGTTCATTGCAATCCAGGCTGGACAAGCCAAGAGCTCCCTGCATAACCAAGCAAAACCCCTCTCTCAAGCTTCATTTCCACCACTTCCTCCTGAAAGCTGCTTGAGTGCACTCTGGCAAGACTGCACATACACAGGGATGCTGCTTATTCCATAAAGCTAAGCTCCTGTTTGAAAGAATTTGAAATTTGCCTCTAAAATCCAGAATCTGCAAGCTTTACCAAATAGCCTTTCCTCTTCTGGTTAGTGGTAGGAGGAGCCCACTCTGGCTGGTGATGGAAATATTGCTTGTTCTGAGGCTGAAGGAGGATGGGTGCCAGTGCACCTCCTGTGTAGTACTCACCATGTTGCGTTTTCCTTTCATTTGCTGGTAGTGAAGGGAGTAAAAACCTGCAGCTCATGCAGTGCTGCTCATGTGGTGACACCACAAGGCAGTGCCTCAGCTAGCTGAGTATTTCAGAAGTCGATGACTCCACACTGCTGTTTTGTTTTCCTCTTTCGGTGACAGCTATTGAGCAATGCTTTGCTGCTTACACTGCACTGCTTTGTTAGGCCAGTGAGGTATAGCACTCCCTGAAGAGCTGGAGAAGCACTCTCAGCCTTCCCTTTTGCAGGAGTCTGAATGCCAGTGTCACCAGACACACACACACACACATACACATAGCAAATGTTAAGAGACAGTCTTTAAAAAGAAAGNCCCTGCTCATCTCCTTTTATCCAGTACAGCCTGAGACTAATGGACCTTTGGACACAGGATAGCCAATCAAATGGCAGTTAGCCAAGATTTGGCCATACTGGGTGAAGCCATAGGCTTGCTTTACCCTTTTTTGGGCAGAACACAGCCTTGCATAAGGCAACCCTGTGCACCTTGTTTACCGCAGTTGCTGGGCAGGCCACAGACCCCAGACTTAGTGGCTCCAGGTTCTTTGTCCCTTTTCCCGCGGTTGCTCTCCCCAAAACAGAAGGAGGGAGAGCAGAAAAACATGCCTGGGCAAGCCAGGACATGTACAAGCCTAATTTGGCCTGCTTAGGCCTACTACGACAAAGTGGAATTAACAAAGACTGTTTCTTGCTTAAATGCAGACATTTATCTGGTAAAATCTGGTTGATAGGTTTGTCCTCCTTGGATTGCATAAAAGAAACCAGCATCTATAGTGGCATGGAGAACTGGGTTTCTTTAGTCTGGAGAAAATGAGACCCTGGAGAGACCTCCTCACTCTACAACTCCCTGAAAGGAAGTTGGAGTGAGGTGGGTGTTGGTCTCTCCTCCCTAGTAACAAGGGTGAGGATGAAAGAAAATGACCTCAAGTTGCACCAGAGGAGGTTTCAACTGGATTTAGAAGAAACTTCTTCATTTAAAAGGTTCTCCAACACTGGAACAGGGTGTCTAGGAGGATGCCTGAATCACTGTCTCTGGAGGTTTTTAAAAGACAGAGATGTGGTGCTGAGGGACATGGTGTAGCACCAGAGTTGGTAAAGTTAGGTGAGGGCCTTTTTCAGCTGGAACTCTTCTATGACTCTGTGGATGCAGTTCAGCACGAGAGCCAGGCCTTTTCTGGAGAGAAATTCCAGCAGATAACTTGTCAGTCAGGATTAAGATTTTTTTTTTTTAATAAACATTATTTTGTGCCTGAATTACCTCCTGCTGCTCATGATTTTCGTTAATACATAAACACTCTGCAGCCCTGTGATTTAGAAGGGGGGAAAATTAGAATTGCAACCTCTGAATTCTGTAAATAAAAGCATTTCTCTGTATTTTTTAATTTTCTTTTAATGCATTAATATTTCAGATTTCTAGGAATGATACTACAACTGGCATAGACTGGGGGAAACCAGGTGAATCCTTCAACAATTACACTGTCCCCATAACTGAAATTACAGAGAGAAGATTTGAGGAGAGAAGCTTAGATGCCTTAGATACCTTGACAAAGTTACTTACTTTGGAGATATGCTGTTCACTTTCAGAGAGGAAAATTCACCTGTAATAATTAGCCAGCTGAGTAAAATTCATTCTGAAGCTTGCTCTTTTACCATTAGGTCTCCACACACGTTTTTCTTTTCCATCACAATCTGCCTTTTTTCTGGAGTCTGAAATGCCTTGGTCTCTTTCAGGAGTTCTCAGTCCCTTGATAGGTGCAGCAGACTGCTAATTCAATTTTACCAAGCAAATTGTTGCAGCAAAAGTGATTTAAGGAAGGGCCAAGTCATTATTTCTGTTTTGTTGAGCAGATGAAGAAGCTGGGACTGATAGCAGCTCTGTCCTTCACAGGCAGTGCAGTCACAGGGCACTGCCCAGCCTTAGCCATTCCAGGAATGCTCACCAGTGTTTGGGACATTTTCTTCTCTAAGTTTTATATTTGCACCATGTCTTGCTTCTGTCCTGAGCTGTCTCACATCCCTTCTGGGCCTTGCCTCTGTGCAGGTTGTGGAGGGGATCCTTTGCTATGGTGGCAGTCCCAGGAGAAGATGTAGTGCATGTGAGTGGAGAACCCTGAGAAACTGGTTTGGTTTTCATCCTGGATGGAACCCATTAAGGTTATGTCTGCGTGGGCAGACGCAAACAGGAGGGATTTGTTAGCGTGGACTTGGCTTTGGGCTAAGAGGCTGCCTCTGCTTCTGGACTCAGAATGACACATGCAGTCAGAACAAATGTCTTTCTGCCTGTACCCCTATGCAAGGACCAGTGCTGAGTGTGAATGTGTCCATGCATGTATTTCCTCCAAAGAAATCCTGCCCAGTATCACTTCAGAGCAAGGTTCTGCAGCCAGGAGCAGGAGAAATCTATAGCCTGTGGTAAAGGCAGAAGATTGGAAAGACATCCCATGTTTGCTGGATTGCTCAGGTCTTTAGGAGAAAAATGATTTCTCCTTTTGTAATCTCCTAGATTATTATCTCTGGAAAATCAAACCATTTTCTTTTCCATTTGCAGTTTTGGTGAGTTGCCTCCTTCACTGCTACCATGAAAATCTTCATTTCATGTTGTCTGCTTGGCATCACTGATCCACATTCTCTCTGTGAGAGGCTGGAAGGAAACAAACTAGACAGGATGAGAAGTGCTCATGTTTTGATCTTGCTTGTACAGATGTTAAAATCTGGAGTGCTGAATACCTCTATCTGATCTCATGAATGGTGAATTTCCATATCTAACTTTGAGAGTAGTTTTTGGTATTTGAAGTAAAGATAATGCCCAGAGATACTGCAGTTGTGCCTTGGTTTAATTTTTTTTTTTTATTTTCTTTTTCTTTTCTTTAATGGAACTGTGAATGAGTTCAGTTAGTTCTCCATTGAGAAAGTACAGAAGAGACTGTGATGTTTTCTTACCTGGCCTCCTAACACACCTTAGCTGGAAAAGAGTTATCATTAGAAGGTGAACAATCTGCTCAGGTTGAGGAGTAGATCAGTTTTTACTGATGATATTTAATGGAAGCTCTTTTTCTGCAAATAAGTCACCTCTGAACTCAACAAAAGCCATTCTTTTGGTTGTGGCCTTTTGCTGAGGCCACTCTGAGTTACACGGAGAATTAAGACCTAGCAAAATAGGATTTGTTGGGACAGAAATGTGCCCTTGTGACCAAGAAGGCCAATGGAATCCTGGGGTGCATTAAGAGGAGTGTGGCCAGCAGATCCAGGGAGGTTCTCCTCCCCCTCTACTCTGCTCTGCTGAGACCTCACCTGGAATATTGCATTCAATTTTGGGCTCCCCAGTTCAGGAGGAACAGGGATCTACTCAGAAGAGTCCAAGGCAGGGCTGCAAAGATGCTGAAGGGACTGGAGCACTGCCCTGTGAGGAGAGGCTGAGGGACCTGGGGCTGTTTGGCCTGGTGAAGAGAAGACTTAGAGAGGATCTAATCAATGTTTGTGACTATCTGAGGGTTGGGGGTCAAGAGGGAGGGGCCAAACTCTTCTCAGTTGCACCCTGTGATAGGACAAGGGGCAATGAGTATGAACTACAGCACTCAAATGAGGAAGAACTTCTTGACTGTAAGGATGACAGAGCACTGGAACAGGCCCCCCAGAGAGATTGTGGAGTCTCCTTCTCTGGAGACTTTTAAGCACTATCTGGATGTGTTCCTCTGTGACCTAAGCTAGATTGTATAGTCCTGCTCTGGCAGTGGGGTTGGCCTCAATGATCTGTGGAGGTCCCTTCCAACCCCTAACATCTGTGATCCTGTGAATCTCTAACCTGTCTTTGATTCTCTGAGTCCCCTGTAAGTAGAACAGCCTTGGTGTCTGGGGCTAGATTGTTCTCTGTTATAAATGGTTCTGTTCACTTGTGAAAATATGTGCACTGAATTAATGCATCTTTTGGACATTTTTATATATTTTTGACTCTGCTTGTGTAAGCAATTCTTGGCTTTATAGTTTGTAATTTAAATCTTCAATTATTAGTCATATGCATAAAACTAGTAATTCTGAATGCCAAATAGAATTTTGAGAAAACAACCTATGAAGAACAATTTGATAGAGTTTGTTGGTTGGGGTTTTTTTTAATAACTTTCTCTTCACCTGAAGTTTTCACAATAGCTATTAAATTAAAAAAAAAAAAAATCAAAAACCCCAAACCAACCAGCCAAACCAACAACAAAAGAAGAGCAATCAAAAAGAAAATACACCATCACTTTTTAGGTTCTAGTAAACTTCTCTCAGTGCAAATACATTTAGTGTCTTTCNTGCCCAGGGAGGTTGCGGAGCACAGAATCGTGATCAAAGATCACGTTGGGTGATTCTGTGCTCCGCAACCTCCCTGAAGGTGTTTGAGGCCAGGTTGGATGAGGCCTTGAGTGACCTGTACTAGTGGGAGGTGTCCCTGCCTATGTCAGAGGGTTGGAACTGGACGATCCTTGAGGTCCCTTCCAACCTTACCGCTCTATGATTGTATGATTCACATTAATAGGAAATATGTATGCATCCTGGGGAGAATAGGCACTGTTTTGATTTTTTTTCCCCTTTGTTTTCAGGATTTAATCTTGTCCTGCAGTCAGTTCTATAGGGCATACATGCATTAGGGCATACATGCATTCCTGCTGCTCAGTTATTTGTTCTACTTAATATATTCAGTTTGAGCACCTCCTGTTGCATTGTGAAGGTAAAAAGTTCATAAATGAAAAAAATAAAAACCTAACAGAATTTGTGGACACAGATAAAAATAAGGGTTATGCAAATTAGTGAATTAATAGATTGTTATTGATTACCAGTAAGGCCTAATTGAATAATAAATTTTCCCCCACACAATTACTTGTTTCATGTTATTAAATGATCAAATCCATAACTAGTTTGGAAGCTCAGCCTCTTTAGATTTAAATGAGGTGCTCAAAAGAGTGAAGTTGTGTTTCTGAGCAAGAGAATCAGAGGCAGAGCTCAGCTACATGGATTTATGATTTAATTTTCTTTGTAATCTAATTTAGTGTAACTATTGAGTTGCTTAAAAAAAATGAACTTTGATTAGATTTTGTTGACAAAAATAAATACAAAAGATGGAATAGTTTATTCATTATCTGTAGCATATTGAGAGAAGTGACTCGTGGGTGTTTCAGTACCTGAAGGGGCCTTTTTTCCCCCATTTGCTGTGTGTTTGCTGTATTCCACAACAGTCAGTCATCAATCCAGGCCACATCCAGGTGTAGTACATTACAAATATCCAAAATTCAGAGGAAACAAAACTCACTTCTGTGGCCAACTTAATTCATTTTGTATAAATAACAGCTTCATCATTCCTCTTTTTCTGAGGCAGTCATCAATATTTCATAGAGAGCATTAAGTATGTGAAGGTCCTGGGAAAAAGACACATTGGAGAAGGAAAGTAAGCAAATAAAGCTCTTCAGTTTGACATGCTTTCACTTAATTGGGAGTTTTAAGAGCAGATACTGGGAGCAGGAAATGAACCTTTCAGTTAATTCCCTTCTGCCTTAAAAATGCTGCAAATGCTGCAAATGCTGCTGTCCTGGGTGAGATATTCCTCAGCACAGCACCATGTCACAGCAATGCCCTGATGGCATCTGTGGCTCAGGTGTTGCCTACCTGTTTGGCTCTATAATTAACAGTAGCTTGCAGAGCAAGCAATGGAATCTCATTTGTTAGCAGCTAGGGCTGTGTTTCGCTTGCATTTGCTGGGTTTGCCTGGCAGCAGATTGAAGCAGGGAGGCAGGTTGTTGGTTCTGCTGTAGGAAGCACTGAGTCTACCTGTGCAGGAATCTGCACAGCTGTGTGGACCCGGGCACATGTCTAGCTGGCATTGTGCTGGCAACATGCTGGCACTAAGCTGGCCTGCTGCAGCTAGGCTGGCAGCAGGGTTTGGCAAAGCATATTACCTTGGGCAGAGCATGACTTGAGGTTGGCTTTATGGGACAGAGCATCTTTGTGCAATGCCCTGAAGACTTATGCTTCCAGTTGCAAATCCTGGCCTTCACTTGCCTGAACCAAGCTTAGTGCAGGGATTCACCACTCCAAGGACTTTGAACCTGTGGCACATCAGGAGAAACAAGGTTGCCTCTTCTGGGAACCTTGCTAATGGAATATCTGTCCTATGAGAAGAGCCTGAGGGAGCTGAGACTCTCAGTTTGGAGAAGAGGAGACTGAGAGGTGACCTCGTTCATGTTGATGAAGATGTAAAGGGTGAGTGCCTAGAGCATGGTACCAGGCTCTGTTTGGTGATGCCCAATGACAGGACAAGGGGCAGTGGGTGGCAGCTGAGGCATAGGAAGTTTCATGCTAACATGAGGAGGAATTTTTTCCCTGTGAGACTGGCAGAAGACTGGAACAGGCTGCCCAGGGCGGTTGTGGAGTCTCCCTCTTTGGAGATATTCAAACCTTCCTGGATGCATTCCTGTGTGATCTGCTCTAGGTGATCCTGCTCTAGCAGGGGGGTTGGACGGGGTGAGCTTTTGAGGTCCCTTCCAGCCCCTGACATTCTGTGATTCTGTGATTCTTGAGAATGGGAAGGGTTTCCTTTGTTAACTAAAATACATGCACCTATTTTTAAAACCCCTCTTGTATTTGTTTGCATTTTCTTAGGATTAACCTGTTGAATTTCCATATGATTCTTTCAAAGTGTTTGTTGAACACCTGGATACATAAGCAAAAAGTTACTCTGCAGTTGCCTGCTTAGCTGACTCTATAATTAGTGGCAGATTGCAATGAATGACATCCTGTGTCTTAATGGTTAGGGCTGTGTTTTTGCTTATGTTGGGTTGGCTTGACCTCAGCAGGTCTTGGCTGGCAGATCAATGTCAGCTCAATTCAGCAGAATATCTCCTGGCCACTCCAGTAAAACAGTATATGTGTATATGTAGGAGTAAAAGGCAGAATATTTGCAGTAACTATTGAGTGAAACATGCAAACAAATTGCAAACCCTATTGGGAAATGATAAATTGCTGTTAAATGTTATAATTATCCCATGACATTTGGGATTGAAACTTAACTAAATTTAGCTGAGACTTAAAAAAATAATAGAGAGAGGTAATATGGTTTAATAAATTAACCATGGAGTAAGTGAAAAAAAAAAAAGAGAACACAACAGAAAATTAATATTTATCTTTTACCAGTGTGTAACAGATTTTGTTTAAAAATGTCTGAAAGCAAGGAAGAGTTTGTTAGACAAATTATAATTTTAATTGCAGACGTAATTGATTATACTCAGCATGCTCATTAGGTTAAGGGAGAATATGAGTCAACTCTCAAGGTCATTACAGTAATAGATATTGTAGGCATGTAATTTGTGATAAGCTGGTTCATGAACATCTAATTGCTCATTCATGGCAATGTGTCTGGCACTTTTACTCCCCAAACACCTCTTTGTCCAATTTATTTAACACCCCTTAATATTCCAGGGTCAAATTTACTACAGGAGGCATCAAGCAGTGAATTTTCAACCTCCAAATTATTACACCACTTCACCCTTCTTGTGCCTCAAAGACAGAGCCTACATTACTAAAAATTAGTGGTCTGGCACTAAGCAGGGTACATCACAAATAGAAATACTCACCCACAGAGACAAGCTAGAATTTCTCATGGAAAACAGCTGTTCCCTGCCCTCCCCAAAGGCAGTCATATATTGGAGTAGGATGCCAAAAAGATTTTTTTTTTCCAAATGCACTAATTAGTCAGAACTTTGCCTTTGTGCTGCTCCTTGCTAGAACATATAATAATGATGCTTTGTTAACTCTTATATTATTGTTTCATTTGAAGACTTGGACAGAAAGTCATTCATTAATATTAGCTGTCTCTTTGGGTGAAAAGTCAATTGGAGCATCACTTAACAGTTACAGCCAGACAAAATACACAAATGTACACTTAAAATGTATATCAAGTATAAGTAACTGTACCTCACTTTGACATAATCACAGTATCACAGTATAAGCAAGGTTGGAAGAGACCTCAAAGATCATCAAGTCCAACCCATTACCACAGACCTCGAGACTAGACCACGGCACCAAGTGCCACGTCCAAGCGCGCCTTGAACACCTCCAGGGACGGTGACTCCACCACCTCCCTGGGCAGCTCTTGGGTTTCAGAAAATGAATCACTGTCTTCACCACTGAAATGCAAACCAGTTAAAAGTCACTTGTCCAGGGCCAGACAGCAGCACAAGGGTGGCACTGAGAATTGAAGCCAGGCATCCTGAGCTGCAGATTGGTTCAGTTTCTATCTCCTCTCTACAGTCATCCTGTCTTAACACAGGATCAGTCTGGTCTGATTTATTAATCAGTGCCATCACGTTGTGTAGCACTGCAGACTGGTAGCTGAGGTAAGACAACCAAAGTAATTCCCATTAGATTAAGAAGTTTGATTCAGCCTGCAGTGTAAGGGAAAATGTAAATTTTCATTCAAATGGCTTTGGATGTACTCCAAGAATCAAGGGTTTTGGGGGTTGCTTCAGATTTGCTTTTTTTGGTTTTTTAGATAAATAAATAAGATGGCTCTCAGAGCAGCATAGCTTTCCTTTACAATATTTTCATTGTTTGCAAGATATTATTTTCACTTGACATGACATAGTCTGTAATTATGTGTTGCTTATTGCTGAGGAACACAATAGATATAGCTATAGATATTTAATTACATACCAAATGAATTCCAGTATCATTTCATAGCCATTCTTTGTTAATTTTTTTGGGAGGAGATTCAAAGGTTTCAAGTTTTGCTTTGAAAAACGATTCTATCTAGGAATGTCATTTTCTGTAAGCTGGCTCTCCTCTAATCATAGTCCTTGGTACTACAGGTTTGCTCTTTAAGATTTGTCCATAATGATATATGTTCACTAAACCTCTCCTTTGCAATATAGAAATTACTATGTCAACTGACTGACTGTCTGATTGATATTGCTAAAAAAAAAAAACCCTCCCCGTGCTCACCAATATATTTCAATCCCTATAACCACCTTGTAGATTGACCTGCTGAAAAAAAATTGTTATGCAAACGCACTGCCATCTGTTGTGTAGTTATTCTTCAGTAGCAGAACATGAACTGGAGATAGTCAAAAGTAATTTGGTAAGTCAACAAATGTAAAATGAGCCTTGGTACATATAGTGTTGCACTGAGCTTTATTAGTCGTTGTCATCTGCAAGAATGTAACAGCTATATCCCTCCTTTCAAAGGCAGCCCTGGTTTGGGCTATCCATCAAATGCTGATGTCAGACTCATGAGGAGCATGCTGTGAAATGTAACAATTAATTTTGAAATAAAGATTTAAAGAGTTATTTGGTTGATAGAAAGCCCACTAAACAATTCTGGGAAGATCTGACCAATTTAAAGGATGTCAGTAAGCCCCAAAGATCTTCATTTAATGAACTCAGAGTGTGCATTTGTATTTGTACTGGTGATTGTGCTGCCTCCTTAGGAAAATATATGTGGAGTTACCACTCACTTCAAAAGTGGGGCTGGTGGTACCCAAATAAGACAGGTACCCCCTAGAAGTAGGTGATGTTTTTTAAATAGGCTATTAGAGTAAACTTAGCAGAAGAATGAAAAACAACCACACACACACACACACACACACATATATATATATATATATAAATTTAAGTTGTTTTATTGTTCTATAAGTCCAGTTCTCAAAATGGTGTTTAGATAGCTTCATAATTAATGCAGAGGTTTCAAATGAAGCATTTTCAGTATCCTATCTCTGTGCTAATTTCCATTTTTTTCATTAAGAAAAGATAAATTGTATCCAATTATTGAAAATTATGTAGGTCATTATCATGAATGAAACTGCAATTAAACTCAGTTTTCACAAAGAAAGAAGAGGTTATCTTGTCGCAGTGTAGGTGTTAGTGTGCTTTGCTTGGTTGGTACTCCTGCCTTCAGGCCAAGATTGTATAAGGGTCAAGTCCTACATCAGAGCTGTATTTGACTTGGTGAGACCCTGGCACAGGTGGCCCAGGAAGGTTGTGGCTGCTCCCTCCCTGGAGGTGTTCAAGGCCAGGTTGGACGAGGCCTTGAGTGACCTGTGCTAGTGGGAGGTGTCCCTGCCTATGGCAGGGGGTTGGAACTAGATGATCTTTGAGGTCCCTTCCAACCTTACCATTCTATGATTCTATGATTCTATGACTAGAACTGTGCTAAGAGACTTTTAAGTGCCCTCAAGAACTGGAGTCCAAATCACAGTGGTCCAGTCCAAGTATATGTTCACTGTCTCATAGCAGGCTTTGTGTAAACAACCAGCAGGGCATAACCCTCTCATTCTAAGCTTTCCCTGGAAGCTGATGGTGTGTCACTTTGGAGTGGACATGGGGTAATCTTTTCCCCCACACTAGCAGCTCCCCAATATGTGTGGGATCCAGGGCCAGCCTCTCTTGTCTGAGACCATTCACAAAGGCACAGGCTTTGTCCCAAAGGACTGTTAATTTCACTGTAAGTGAGAGGTGATGGAGTGGTGCTACGAATGATGCAAAATTAGTAATCAATATTAATTTTCATATCCAGGCAGAGATTGTTAATAACTATGAAAATTGTTTATTAACATTAAATCTCACCAGAAATCTTATTTATGAGGTTCAAACACAGGGTTTGGGAATTTATACACACAGGGAACAGGCAAAACTGAAACACTCTAAGAGGTACCCAGCAAAGGCAAAGATTATACTGGAAGAGAAGGCTTTGAGGTCACTATACCACTTGTGGTTCATTATCCTGCTTAGCCACTGGATGGATGCGGGAAGCTCCTTTCTGCTTATGGCAGAAGGCAATTAGTGATTACAAGAGGCTGTAAGTCTTTACTCACACAATATTATCAGACAGTACCCAAAGCACATGGAGGGGTTGCTGTTGGTGGTCTCAAAGCCGTTAGAGGCTTTGGAGTTTCCCAGGCTCTTCTCTCAGGCAGCTGGAGTCTGGCACAGGCTCTGACCCGGTTCCTCTTGACTCCTGATTCAGCAGCAGCCTTGCAGAGGGGCAGGCAGGATGTGATGCCATGTGCAGGCTTGGCACAGTGTCAGGCTGGCTGTGCAGGCTGAGTACCTGCAGGCATTTAGAGCCTGTTCCTGGTAGTGAAGTTCCAGACAGTTTAGGATGCAATGAAATAGCAGCACCATGAATACAATGACAGAGCACACAGATACAACAGCAGAGCACAGATACAAGGGCAGAGCAAGTTGTGCTACCTACTCCTCCCTTTTTATCAACACAGCCCAAGACTAATGGGCCTTTGGACACAGAATAGCCAATCAGAATGGCAGTTAGCCAAGTTTGCCCATATTAGGTGAGGCCATAGGCTTGCTTTACCCAAATTTGGGCAGAGCACAGGCCTTGCACAAGGCAATCTTGTTTACCACAGCATGCAAATGACCACAGTCCTTAGACTCAGTGGCTCTAGGTTCTTTGTCTTCTTTCCCGCAGTTGCTTCTCCCCAAAACAGAGGAAGGGAGAGCAGAAAAACATCTCTGGGCAAGCCAGGACATGTATAAGCCTATTTTGACCTGCTTAGGCCTGCCATGACAGGTAGGGAGAGCCCTGCTTGATCTTACCCTTCCTGCTCCTGGGAGTCATTCTGGGTATCCCTCTCATTGTGCCAGTGGCCTACCAGGCTAGTGGGCAGCAGGGAGGGAAGCTTCTGTGCTTGAAAGAGAAGGGAACCCTGCAGTGATCTGTGAGAGGGAGGAGATAACATCCCTGAGGAGTGAAACCAGACTAAAGTACAGGGCTGGACAATGACCCCAAAGAACAAGCTGACCAAGATTCTTCTATACTTGCTAGGCCTTTAATTTGAGCCCAAATAACATTTTTAAATTTGTTTATGAAAACAAAGCAAAATCAATCACTCAGACAAAGCAAAACAAAAATGAATGAACAATCAACATGAAAAAGAAAGATAAATTAAACTGGCATAAAAACAGTTGTGGGAAAATGGATCTGATAAACCAGAAAGATGAGGAACTGAAGTGTGAGCAGTGGCACCCAGCTTGTGTGGTCACACATTGTGCTTACCAGTACAGCTTTCAGCTCACATTAGAGCCATGTTCAGCCCACGGCTTTCCAGCCCCAACAGTGTTGGTATTTCTCTGGGCTTCACACAACAGGTGAATTTTACTAAGAGAATCAAGGTGACTATGGGGACAACATTATTGAACTGCTTATCTTACTTAAAATGCTGTGCCATAGGAAATGTGCAGAAGCTAAATTTATTTTATTTTCTAGCCAAATTTAATAAACTACCATAACCCTCTAACTTACGTTAAACTGTGTAGCAGTTTTCACATTAGCTTCACCTTAGATTTCACTCCAATTATTGTAGACTTGGCTGCAATCACTGGTAATTACAGCTTCCCATCCTTTCCCAGCAATACATAATGTGAAGTGTTTTGCACTTTACACTTTTTTTTTTTCCTATTTATTGTTCACATCCAGTTGAATGTACTAATAAGCATTAACATGCAAATAATTACCATCAGGATTTGATATCCATAGAGAACAAATGCTAATACAATTAATACATCAAATATGAAAAAGGCTTTTAATTTAAAAAGAGAAAAAGAAAAAAATAGCCAAAATATTAGCTTTTTATGTGAAAAGCATTTGCAATTATTATAAATTCTATCGAGCTTGCAGAAATCTTGAGCTTTGAGTTTGCAATATCTCTCATTAACGTTTAGCCTCAAGAAAGAGTTTATTATAAAGGGACTTAGACAGACAACAGATAAATAAAAATGATACAGCCAAGAGGGTTTAAGAGCCCTGGGCATGTTTGTTGTCATTCTACCACACTGATTTCCATCAGAGGTGCTGAATATGCTACAAGTTTTATAGAAGATGAAGTGAAATGCAATATGCATTGATAACAGCTAAGGCTAGAATACCAGGAAATTATTTTCTTTTCATTTTCCTCTAAGTTTCTTTTTCTTGTTATTACTTCCTGTGGGATGGAAGAGGTTAGCCTGATCCTGCAATGTCAGCTGGTTGGGCGAAACCTGCAGATCGCAGTGGAATGGTAATTGGGAGAAATCTAATGTGCCATGAAACAGAGGTCAGTGTGGGTAATCTGGAGTTCCCTGCTGATTTTAAAAGCTGTGAGTATCTCCTGTGGATTGGAAGGAAATTTTATCTATGCAGACACTGTGTGCCTTCATGACTTTGCTGCTTCTTTGCTCTGGTATGCAGGTCCCTCTGTGTATGACTGGGGGTTTAATGTGGAAGAGGGATAAAAGCAAATAATCTTTGTTTCTAGTAAGCTGAAGTGGGTGGCTTGCTTTAAGGTGGTAAAGCAAAAGAAAGGAGGGGGGAAAAAAAAGATATCTCTACTTGTTGCAAGCAGAAGAGTAATTTATATTGGATNCATTCTATGATTCTATGAATATTCTTCCCTAACTAAAATCTGCTTAAAGCAGTCCTCAAATGAAAAATGAAAATGCACCAAAAGTAAGAGCAGTATCAGCACTTTGTTTTCACAATGTTTGCAGTAAATGCTTTCAGTGTTCTGAGGCTGAACTAGAAGAAGGTCTTTTTTCTAAATAGAATTTTTTAATTTATTTTTTTTGGTAGCCCAGTCAATAAGTGCTGGTAACCTTAATCTCTGTCCTTGAGNGAAACAGAGGTCAGTGTGGGTAATCTGGAGTTCCCTGCTGATTTTAAAAGCTGTGAGTATCTCCTGTGGATTGGAAGGAAATTTTATCTATGCAGACATTGTGTGCCTTCATGACTTTGCTGCTTCTTTGCTCTGGTATGCAGGTCCCTCTGTGTATGACTGGGGGTTTAATGTGGAAGAGGGATAAAAGCAAATAATCTTTGTTTCTAGTAAGCTGAAGTGGGTGGCTTGCTTTAAGGTGGTAAAGCAAAAGAAAGGAGGGGGAAAAAAAAAGATATCTCTACTTGTTGCAAGCAGAAGAGTAATTTATATTGGATGGCAGAAAATACATGAGATATGAGACTGAGAAGGGAGGAGGTTCAAGATATAAGAGGTTCAAGATATATATTCCCGTGTCAAGAGTGACACGGGAATGAGGTTAAGTAGGAAGGCCTGGCATGTTCTTGTCTGCTACTTGGGTTGGATGTGGCACAAGCTCAGCAGTGACCAGGGGACATGGAACTGTGAAAACAGACAGGCTTAGGGATGAAGTGACTTGAAAAGGCTGTGTGCATCTAAATTGAGTTAAAGGCTTTGAGGAGACCTTGTAGTAGCCTTGCAGTATCTGNAAGTAAGAGCAGTATCAGCACTTTGTTTTCACAATGTTTGCAGTAAATGCTTTCAGTGTTCTGAGGCTGAACTAGAAGAAGGTCTTTTTTCTAAATAGAATTTTTTAATTTATTTTTTTTGGTAGCCCAGTCAATAAGTGCTGGTAACCTTAATCTCTGTCCTTGAGCACCATTATACTTTATTATTTTTTCATAGATATTAATCACTGAAATATTTAATTTTTAATTAATTAATTATGCCAGAAATGTACAGCTGATGCAGTGTGATGTCTGTGAGAAAAATTACTTAATAGGCTTTCATTCCTGCCATTGTCCTGGCTTGTCAATGAATTACTTAAGTGTCATTTGTTAAACGAGTTAGGTCAATAAAGTCCTTTGCTTGTTTTTCAGAGTGAACATTATTTCCAGATAATGTATATCTAATTCTCTTTTCACTTTAGTCTATCTGCATTGGCTGGTGTGGGTTATTATTAATTAGCCCTTCATAGCAGATTAAGCAGGAAAGATCATGATGCAGTAATAAGTAAAGGTTCACAGAGACAAAATTCTCTAATTAGGAAGTACGGCTTAGTGGTGAGCAGTGTCTTCAAATGGATTGCCATCTGTTAAATTAAAGCTGATTTCCTTCATTTGCTTATATAATGTTTCTAAAGAAAGTGGCTCTCTCTATTTATGGAAATTATATATTCCCTTTCATTATTTTCTCTTAATTGATTCTGCATTCCTGTAATTAGTAAGCAATGAAAACTTCCAGTACAGGAGAAGAGCCACAGTAATGGACACCGTGACCCCACAGTAATTGCCACATGAACTGCAGAGCATCACTCTGCTTTAAGATGCTCCTTTTGATGTGTTTAGATTAAAGGAATGTAAATTCCAATTCCTGTTTCCAGGGGAATGAGCTGCATCAGTTTGCATCCTTTTTTCATACTGGTTACAGCGAACTCTGAAGTAGGCCTCGATCTGTAGCCTTTTGCATTTCAGCCTTTTGGGCTAAAAGACAAAGGGTCTTGCTTTCACACTCTCTTCAAAACTTACTGATTCGGTTTGTAAATGAAAGGATTGATCCTGAGTGTTATAAATGAGTGCAGTGTATTGAGGGGCAACATAAGCAAGAAAAATCTCACTAGAAAAATTGATATTTGTGAAAATTTTCCTGATACTCAAGGCCATCCTGGAAACCTTGGGATTTTCTTTGGAGTCTGTAGCTTTGCAAACGTGTTCCTTCACACACAGATTTTAATAAAAGAAAACATATCTAGACAAAAACCTCCTTGAGCTGAAGCTGTATTTTCCAGCTCTCTGTGTTTCCTCTCGGAGAAGCTATTTGGTCCTGTAGTAAATGACTGTGGAAGGAAGGCAATTAATGCTCAGCATTTGATGGACTGCAGCAGTAGCCATATAGACACACCCTTTGTTCCAGGGAAAGCAAACACTGATGGTACTGTCAATGTCTGCAGTAATGGACTCAGAAGTTTCTATCTAGTGTTTGGTAGCTTCTGTTTGAAGAATAACATTTATAGTGGCACTAGGCAAGTTATGAAATATAGTTAAATCAAAGATTGTATCTCCTATCGATTGCCACGTGCAGATAGAAAGAAATCTCTTTTCCTCCCCTGGATAATATAGATAATTAGATGTACTGTTAAGAGATACTTGCCTTCCAGTGTCTGAAGGGGGCCTACAGGAAGGCTGGGGAGGGACTATTTACAAGGGCTTGCAATGACAGGAAAGGGGCAATGGGTTTAAACTGGCAGAGGGGAGATTTAAACTGGATGTTAGGAGGAAGTTCTTTGCAGTGAGGGTGGTGAGACACTGGCGCAGGTTGCTCAGGGAGGTTGTGGCTGCTCCCTCCCTGGAGGTGTTCAAGGCCAGGTTGGATGAGTCCCTGAGTGATCTGTACTAGTGGGAGGTATCCCTGCCTATGGCAGGGGATTGGAACTAGATGATCTTTGAGGTCCCTTCCAACCTTACCATTCTATGATTCTACTGCAGCATCTGGCAGTTGCCAGTCCCACAGCGAGAGACTGGCCCTGATGCATTACTTGGCTGGCTTGGCAGAGGGTGGTAGTACTTCTGATACAGAGGGTGTCACAGAGTGGTGCCTTGCAGGGAGCTGTTGTTAAGATGGGCTGTACTGGATGCCTTTCAGAAAGGGGGGTTGGTTGGGAAATGAACTTAGTTAAAGCTTACCTTGTGCTAAAAAATCCCTGAAGCCTCTTCCACTGCATATTTTAGGGTTTCATGTGGGCTTTCCAGTGCAACCTAGATATGGTAATTTGTGCATTATGTATTGAGAAATGGATCAATTAAAAACTTAGAAACAGAATTAATCAGATGTTCACTTTATTTATGAACATATGTTCCCTGTGATATTTCCACTGGGATATGTAATGAAACTAAGTCAGAAAAAAGAGCAGCTTCTAACGTGCTCCTTGCATGGTCTCCACTCTTGTTTTCAGTTGGAAACAAAGTTGTGTCTAGTTTCTTTGAATTTCTCTGCAAGTTGACACTTGGTGAAGTTGTAACAGTCAAGGTGGAATATGGATAGAGGAGTACTACAGAATACTCTGTCGAGCTCACAAACATATCCTTCAGTGAACATTTTGAAAGTATCAGAAGGAAAAGACTCAGAGAGTTTCATTTAAAAACTCAATATACAGTCCCTGACGATACCCTCATGAGGATAAAGGAATCACCAAGGAGAAGTAGTAGATTGCAATATAGAAATATTCTGCTTCTAAGTTATCTCACCACAACAGGGTCTTTAAATTGAAACAGTGAAGTTGAGATTTATTTCAAACTGTGGATGATGCCTTAATTGCACCTTTCCCCCCCCCTTTTTTTCTTTTCCCCCCCCTTCCTTTCTTTGCATGTTAAGATTTCCTGGGGTAAAAGTGTAGAGACAAAAGTGTAGAGATATGCAACAGTGGAAACATATGAACAGGCAAATAGAATCATAGAATGGTAGGGTTGGAAGTGACCTCAAGGATCATCTAGTTCCAAGCCCCTGCCATAGGCAGGGACACCTCCCACTAGTACAGGCTACTCAATAAAAGACCCTTCTACTGTCAGTAACACCTTTTTTCTCAATTCCAAGCACACCTTGCCTTTGAAATGGGCAAGTGGACCATAGAGAGAGAAATATACTGTAATTTTCTTCTAATAGCCCCAAACTCTTCCTGAAAATGGAACAGAAGCAACTCAGCAATTTTAGTGCCAGATGGATGAAAAAAAAAAAAATTAAAAAAAATCGCATATTAAGCTTTCTTTGTTAATTAAAAAGTGAAAACCAAAGCTTAAGTTTACAAATGTCTCCAAACAGTGTGGTGTCTTGGGACGGGGTGCTGCTAGTGCACTAAATATTGCCCTTGAATGTTGCTTTGTTTGAATGTTAACAAGGTGATAATCGCTGATGTTACACAAGAGTGAGAAAAGGTACAACGGGAGTAGGTAAAACAGTGCTTCAGCACATATCACAGTGAGCAGTCCTGGAGGGGTAGGGGTCCAGACAAGATTGTCTAAGAATTTTGTTCTAGGTCTAATGCTTCAGCTTTCTATTTGAAGTTTATTGCATTTATGTCAATTTAATGATGCTTAAGCTTAGCACCCCAAGCAAGAGGCATGCTGAAAGTGCTTGCATGTACAGCAAAATTCAATTAGGTTACTGTCTACAGTCCACAGCCCAACACACACTGCAAGGCAAAGTCTCTGTTGGATTTGCATGTGCTCATCTCTGTAAAAATGATTTAGGTGATGCCTAGTACGGGCTGCAATATTTAACTGATGTTCCTCATCTTCCTTCTGTAGACCCAAAAGTGTTCAAGGTGATAGAAGTCAGAGCTGCCTCTGCTGTTATCTCAGATAAAAAGGAGAAGCTCTTTGATCAAAAGTGGAATTCTTATCACAACACATCTCCTGTTCATTTTATATCTCTTGAATATCAGTTAACAACTTTTCATTTAAAGTGTTCATTTTTTTCCTGTGTGACTATGTAGTTTCATTTGCTGTGATTTGGCTGTTATGTAGTCCCCTGCATGAGGTACTAGTGACAGAGCTTGGTTGATGGGAGAGGTTCAGGCTTTATGCCACCTAATTGAGTGATACATGTTCAAATGGCATCTGATAAACATGGCATCAGGTGGTACCTGTTTAATGCCACCTTTTGTTTTTTTTCTACACATCAGCTGAATGGAAAGCAGTTTTGCTTACATTGTGACTGCCTCCAGGTGATGGCTCTTTTACTTTTTAAAAAGCAAAGCTAAATTCTTATCAGGAGTTGTCTCTGTCATAGCAGAAGTCTTGCTTGCAATCATGCTTGCAATTATGCTTGCAATTAAACAAATGATATCTTGAAATAAAGCATTTGAGAATGCTATAGGGAAGTGCAGTTGGTAATGGAGGTAGATCTTTCTTGAAAGGAAAAACTTTAATGTTTGGTGAAAAACTTTAATGTTTGGTGAAATCAAGAAGAGAGAGTGAGAGAATGCAGGGATTCAAAGAAAGACGTAGAATGGCAAAACCATCAAGCTAAGGGAAGATCTTTTCCAGGCTTTGGGGATAGGTGTCAGTGGGAAGATTAAATTTGCCATGGTCTCGGACAATGCCTCAACCCAGCAGGACAAGCAGCAGCGGTTGTGGTCTGGTGCAGAAATGTCTATACCTGCGAGTCCTCTACAAGAGCAGGTAACAGCTGCTGGGCATGTGTAGGATTGCCAAGGAAAGGGAAGGAGCCACAGTTCCAACAGAGCCATGAGGAAGAAATGACAGGGAAAATGGAAATTTTTCTAAGAATGTGCTAAGAGCAAGATCAAAAAGTAAAAGGTGACCCAAGAGAAGGTTAACTTACACTAGTAAGAGAAGGGCAAGATTTCAAGGAGAAACACAGACTGAGAAGGAGATTTTACTAGGAAAAGATGGCTAGAAATACAATGGTGCCTTCCTCATCCAGGAACTCTTCACATTACCATATTTATGTAACAATAACCTTTCTTTGTGGCCAGCAGGGCTTCTTAGGTATCCTGTTGCTCTGCAGGTTTGCTGAGATCTGATTTTTGTAGATAGCTAACCCTGAATGTTGCATTTCTCCCATAGTGTCTTAAAGGCTTTTCGTAGAGAAACTGTCATGATGCATGTCAGAAAACCAACCACACCAGAATATTTTTAGCTTTACATAAGAAAATATGCTTTTTGGTTTTGCTAAACATAAAACCAGGAAACATAAGCCTGTTAGTAAAAGAAGGAGCAAAAAAAGAGCATGAATTATTTAAAAATAAAACCATAGCAAAAAAACTTCTTTGACAACAGAGCCAAGTTGATTTGCTAACATACAGAAACCATCCAGTGTTTTACTCTGCATCCTCTGCATATTGCCTTGCAAAGAGTTTTGGGGGTTTGGGGGTTTTTTGTTTGGTTTGGTTGCTTGCTTTTTTTGTTTCTTACATTGCCCCTTTGTTATAATAGTATATCAAAATTTTTCCCTACAGGGACTTTTTTTTTAAAATTACCAATACTGAAACTTAAAATTCCAGCAAAATTAATGACACACTGTAGGTCATCTAACAACAGGTATTCCTTGATATTTTTTCCCCCCAGAACATTGATATTGTTCTGATATTGAATATTGATAAGAGAGTTTCATCTGAGTAGTCAATGTGTTTTTTTATCTTATCACTATAATGATAGCTTTCAAGCCCAGGTTGGACGAGGCCTTGAGTGACCTGTGCTAGTGGGAGGTGTCCCTGCCTATGGCAGGGGATTGGAACTGGATGATCCTTGAGGTCCCTTCCAACCTTACCATTCTATGATTCTGTGACTGGCAATAAGTATATCTCTGGACCTAAGTGCTGCCTATTCTTAGAGGACTTCATAACAACTAATTTTTAACGATAGAGCAATCAGTAAGTTTCTGGGTTTGGTGATCTTGCAGATACTTCACACTATTGAACAGATACATTCAACCCCTATGGGTTATTAATGTATGCCAAGATAAAGTGGGTTTTGACCTCAATAACATCTGTCTGTATGGCCTTTGTGGTTCATCTGTGTTCTGCTGCTTTTATACTTCATGGATTTTTAAGTTAAAGTCATCTCCTTGAGTCCATTTGAACCACTCATTTCATTTTATCCAAGTATCTGTTTTTTGCTTTATGGGTTTTTGACTTAATTTTAATTCTAAGATAGATTAAAAAAATTAAAATGCTATTTTTTTCCCTGTTGTTTCCTTTCTTTGGAGACAAATAAGACAGACTCCATTTATCTTTTCTGTGCTGTGAAGCTGCTTTGTCAGTGCTCTAGGAATGAATTGAAGTCTTCACTCCAAAACTCCCTAGATATTTGCCCATAGGTTCATAGATAATTTTAATCTTGTGCGTGGTTTAGATTGTCTTTGTGGAAAAGTGGAGAAAAGAGCATTAGAAAACTGAAGCCCATGTGAAAATGCTGAGCTTTATTTTACATGTATAAAGACTCAGAGATGGGCAGTTGTCATGTTTATGGATTATACACTAAGATCCTGGGGCAGAATCTTATTTCTCTGCTGTTTGTATCTTGAAAGTGTACATTTTTAGCAGTAACAGGGCTGATTTTATCACAGTAGCTTCAGAAGGTCGCTTGTAATCTAGAAACTTGCTGGCATTTCTTGCTGCTTCTCCATCCCATGCACAGCATGCCTGGTGAGTGCTAAAAGACAGAAACTAAGAAAAGATCACTAAGAAATAACCTAGGAGCAGTGTGCGGAGATGCAGCATGGCTGGCACAAAACCAGTCATTTTTTTTCATTCTAACAATTTCTCATCAATAATGGTGTAATGATTTAGCACAAGTGCTAAACTGCCTGCTCCTGCAACACACAAGTGAGGGGGAAAGTAATGCACAGAAGTGAGGGGGAAAGTAACGCACACAAGTGAAGGGAAAAGTAACACAGAAATGAGGGGAAAAGTAACACACACA
>WBNM01018917.1:3000-33565 GCA_013399055.1 Ramphastos sulfuratus | reverse complement strand
CAATGCATAATTACCTTAGCTAATAATCTAATTAATCTAATAATGCAATGCATGATTACCTTAGCTTAGCCTGTTTGCAGAAATACTGCAGTGAAATACAGAAAAAAAAAACCCAAGCCAATATAAAGCAGAAACCCCAAACCAGCAGCTGCCTGACTCCCACCCCTTTGGCTGCCTTGCCTGCAGAAAAGAGCCAACACCCAAGAAGCTGGACCCCAGAAGCAGCAACCAGAACAGGAAGCCTTCCATCTTGCCATCTGAACTTCAAGCCCTATCATACTGTGCTCCAGTTAGTGCTTTCATTTTTGAACCTAGCATGACTGCAGCATGGTCTAGATAACAGCAGCAGGTTCAACTCAGTCCATGACAAATGGCTAATCTTGTGTGTCAGGATGAAACCCTATTGTAGATAATGATACAATACCCAGCCCTCTGGGTGCACTCTTTACATTTCTTTGATGTTGGTATAATCTCTAGAGGCTAAGAAAGTTGTTACTATGGCTCTTTCAAAATAGTTTTTTGTTTGGGGTTGTGGGCTTGGGTTTTTGGTTTGAGTGGTTGTTGCTGTGGGTTTTTTATACTTCCTGTTACAGGTTTTAATACTAAGGTTATTGGCAACTGTAGTGGTTTGGGTGTAACCTGACCCCCATGAATTCACCAGATTGGACTCAGTCAGCTGGAAGTTAAGGAAGCTATATTTACAGCTTAGCACAATTTACAAGCATATATATGTATATAATATATTACAAATGTTTAGAGCTACATACAAGTTAAAGGTAACACAGAGATACAAACCCTCTTCCTGAGCAGCCAGACTGCCCAAGAAGGCCCCCAACCAACCCCCCTCCTTCTTTCTACCCTTTCCACCCTCTCCCTTATCTCAGAATCCCTCTTATGTGCAGGGTGAGCTGGAAAAGGTTGGCAAGAGGTGTTAAGAGGGAAATGATTAGTTGGGTTACAGAGATTCAGGTAGAGAAGTTAATACGGCAAGCAGGCAAGCCATGGACTGCCCTCGTCTTTGTTTCTGTTCTTGTTTTTATATGTCCCAGCAGAAAGAATAGGTAATACAGACATCATCATTATTTTCCTTTCACAGCCAATAATCTAATTTCTCTCATTAAAATATTCCAATTAGCCTCAAACCAGCAGAACAACCTTCAGGTTAGGATTTTGAAGAAGATGGAGAGATTTAGATGCACACATTTCCTTGGGCAGTAGTGCTGGAAATCCCAGCACTCATAGGTAATTCCAATTAGGGTCACAGTTGCACCAAGGCAGCCAAACAGCTTTGTATGGATTGTTCTGTTGGGTTGTTCTGTGTGCTGTTGGTTTTGGTTTTTTGTTTCTTCTCCATCCTGTGCCTAATATTGTGAGGACCCATTACCTGATTTGTCTGCTTTCTCATGGAACAGATTTTTCTGATATAAGTACTATTTCAGGTTAGGAATTGCAGCAGAGTTCTACATACTGAGCTGGTGCCAAGCAACTATAGGGCAGAATTACTGCATTTGCTTTGCCCTTCAGTCACTGACCAGGAGGAGTCACACAGCCTGGCACCCGGCAAGCATTGCACTGTCTGCTGCATCCTTGGGAAGCAGGAAGAAATAAATGATGCTCTGGTGACCATTATGTTGCAGTGATGTAGTTGTGCTGTAAACCTCTTCGTCTGTCCTGTGTTTTAATTATGCTGCAGAGCTCCCTGGTGAGACAGGTAAAACAATATATAAAAATTATTCCATCTGTCACCAGACAGTGCCACCTATTTGGAAAAACACAGTGCTATCATTTAAAAGCAGCAGGTGACAATGTGATAAGAAAAATCTGATGGCTGCTTAAAAGCCAAGGGAACAGGACATTGTTATTTGTCACTATTTGCCCATGACTTTGGTGCCAACCTGTCTGTTTGTACAGAACAGAGACCTGGGATCTAACCTGGGTTGACCAGGAGTCAGCACTTCTGTTTTGTGACTTTGGAGAGGGTTTCCTGAGTCTCCCTAGGTTTTTAGCTGTAACTATTAAGTTTTATATCATTCATCTGTTTGATGTTATTGTGCATATAAATCTCTAAGTGGAGAGTTGGGTTATAAATGAATCTTTCTGGTTCTGCAAAAGCTGTTTGTGACAGATGTTTCACCTCCAGCCACATTGTGGTCCAAGGCCTTTTCACACTCCCAGTTTTGTTGTTGTTTTTGCTTGGTTTTATTTTTTTTTAAACCATTGTAGCTTATCAGTGCCATATGTAAGCTCAGGGGACATGCAGCCGCCTTTCACCTCTCCTGCCATCCTTTTTAGGGTGAACTAACATTGTTCTGCATGAATGGATGGGCCTGATTAGGCTGAGACTTTCAGGAGTGGTGAAGGTGATTGAGCTGTTCTCCATGCTATGTTCTTTAATGACACACTTCTCCTGGGCTGCATTAAGAGAGGTGTGGCCAGCAGGGNTCTTTGAGATCTCTTCCAACCTATATCATTCTATGAGTCTATGGTTCTATGGCTGCAGACTTCCACACTCAATCTCCATAAGCAATTCCTTATGCCAGTGAGATAGGCATGAATAAATAAATGTATTTTCAGTGCTGCCCAGGCAAACCTGCAGCCTAGTACCTCTGAGACATCCCAGGATATCTGATGTGTGTCACACAATATGTGTGTCACACGATAGCTATGAAAGCTGGAGGACCTGAGCACCTTGCAAGGTGAACCTGTCCTGTTGATCTGCAATTATGGCAGCATATACTCCATGCAACCCCTAAAACCTAGCAGATTCTCCTCAAAGTTTCAGTGCAAAAGCATTTGAGATGTGATGGATTGTACAGCTGCCAGGCAAGGTCGTTCAGAGCACTACGATACGGTGGCTGAAGTCAAAGCACTCCATACTCCAGCGACCAGGCTGGGCAATTTGACCCTTTGCAGCAATCCCATTGACCAGATTTCTCTTCTTGGACTTCAGAGCTACTTGTCCTCAGTAAGTCAGTGGTTAGCAGCGTGACTGTAGCAAGCCAGTTCACCTCTTTATTTCTTCTCCCACTCCTTGTCTGTCTTGTCCCTTTAGACTGTAAATAAAGTGTTTCTTCAGGACAGCAACTTGTCTCTTAGGATGCATTTGTTCAGCAAGTGCAAATAAGATCAAGGCCCCATGGCTGGGGTTTCTATGTGCTCCCATGACATGAATAATAAATAATAGCAGAGGTAAACTGATTGTTTTAGTACCGTTTATGTGTGAAGGTATTATCGAATGAGACAGCAAAGGAATACAATGGGAAGGTTCCTGAACATTGCAGTAGAAAATTATTGTAGTAAAATAACTTCTGTGCATTTATAGAGCCAGATGTTTGCAATTGGTGCAAAGATTGCTCTTCGTGCTGCATTTGGATGGTAACAGCACCGCATTTAATGTCGTGTACAGCAGTTCTGTTGTTACTGTTCTAGCAAGAGTGAAAAGAACTACAAAATGCTACTTTTCTTGAGATAAGCACAAAAGGCCTTCTCAGCATCCAGGAAGGTTTGACTGGAGTTGAGATTTAAACTTTTGAGTGTTGTGAGTGCTATCTCCTTCCACGGAATACTGCCTTATTTCCCTCTGGGACTTCTGATCCCAGCCGTACGCTCTCTAAAACTGCATGGATGGATGTTAATGTTGCTGTGTATAGGCTTTGAAGTGATTGAACTCCCACCAGAACTTAGATTTTAATCATTGCTTTGATCTGCGGCTGTGCTACAAATGTGGCTCGAATATGCAAGCCTCAAATTGGGCAGGACTGGTACACGTCACCTGTTTCAGAAACAGTGCAAATGATGAGATTTGTGAATCAAAGTCAAATCTGAGGGGGAATGTATGGAAAGCTGCTAGAAACGCTTAAATAGTCTCTAAGCTATTTCTTTTTAAACTAGAAATATGAAAAGTCTAAAGACGTGGTCAGCTTTCTGCATGTTCACTTCCAAATTAAGGGGAAAATGAAGTTCCTAACAGGACAGTTGTCAAAGCATTGGTACTGTTGTATATATATATATATATTTTTTACAAATTAAAGTTGTTTTTTTTCCCAGTGTTAATCATCTCCCTATGTCCACTTGGCTGACTTCTGGAGCCAAGCTTTCGGCAGTAACTGCACAAACTGAATTAGTTCAGTACTGGCATAGAGTTCATTCTTGTCTCTGCAGAAATACCTGCCAAAGACCCAGTGGATGGCTCCAAGGAAGTCAGTATTTTACTATTTTCCTTGTCCTATGGCTGATGAGCCAAGTGAAAATTTTGTAGCTCATCCACCACTGAAGTAAAGAGAGCATTATATGTGCTCAAGCTATTTCTGTCTACACAGATAAAGCCAGCACAAATAACATTTTTTCTCCACACTTTTAATAGTTTCTTAGCATGGAGATTAGTTAGAACTACAGCAGGAAAAAATAGTTTTAAAAGACTTTTTACATTATTTCTTTCCTTGGAAAATGTAATCATTTGTTGTTACTGAGCAAATTTGTGTTGCAAACAAAAAAAAGTAATTACATGAAAGAACTTTTATGTTGAAACAAGGTGGGAAAACATGAAGGACAAGCTCAACAGTGTGATAATGTTATTTGGTTTAGGAGATTCCTTGAGGTGTAGACCAGTGACATGGTTTAGGCCCAACTAGCAACTAAACACCATACAGCTGCTCACTCAGTCCTTCCTCATTCCCAGTGGAATGGGGTAGAGAATGAAAACCAAGTAAAAGTCATGGGTTGGGAAAACAACAGTTTACTGTTTGAAATAAAAGTGTGAGGGTTTTTTAATGTCAAATAATGATAGTGGTAATAGTAGTAATAACTGCAATGAAAAGGCAAATAGCAAAAAGAGCTAAATAAACCCCAAAAAGGACAAGTGATGCACAGTGAAATTGGTCATCACTCACTGCCTGGAGAAGAGAAGGCTTTGAGGGGACCTTATAGTAGCCTTCCAGTATCTGAAGGAGGCCTACAGGAAGGCTGGGGAGGGACTATTGACAAGGTCTTGCAATGACAGGACAAGGGGCAATGGGTTTGAACTGGCAGAGGGAAGATTTAGACTGGATGTTAGGAGGAAGTTCTTTACAGTGAGGGGGGTGAGACACTGGAACAGATTGCCCAGGGAGGTGGTGGCTGCTCCCTCCCTGGAGGTGTTCAAGGCCAGGCTGGACGAAGCCTGGAGTGACCTGTACTAGTGGGAGGTGTCCCTGCCTATGGCAGGGGGGTGGAACTGGATGATCCTTGAGGTCCCTTCCAACCTTACCATTCTATGATTCTGTGATTCAGGCAGTCCTTGAGGAGGGATCTACCCCTCCCAGCTATCTCCCCTTGTTTTACACACTGGGCACGATGCCATACAGTGTAGAATATTCCTTTGGCCAGTTTGGGTCAGTTGTCCTGGCTATGTCCCCTCCCAGCTTCTTGTGCCCCTCCAGCCTTTTTGCTAGCAGGGTTTGAGAAGCCAAAAAGTCCTTGACTAAATATAAACACTACTTAGCAACAGCTAAAACATCAGTGTGTTGTCACTGTGATTTTCATCCAAAATCCAAAACATAGCACTGTACCAGCTACTAGAAAGAAAATTACCTCCATCCCAGCCAAACCTAGGGCAACCAGAAGCCATTCTGACTGGTAGACAAGCATGTGGTTTACCATTTTAAAAAGGCTGATCTCTTCCTTCACAAAGTTTGTAGTCAAAAGCCATCAAAGGGATAGAGATGTTAAGCTTTAACTCTTCTGTAAACATTCTGATGCATCAGTGGGGTGAAACAGATAAATGTGGGAAGAGAAGAGAAATTGGAGAGTGGATATGCCTATGTCTCCCTAGCACTCCTGACCCACACCTTAGAGAAGCTGGGTGACTGCTGTGTGAAATCAGTAGCAGAGTCCCAGATGGCTGTAAATGAGACTCTACTTCACCCTTTCTTTTCAAGCTGGGAATTTGGATGTGATACCTGCATGCCTGTGTGGCAATTTTTTCTCAATCAAGTTGTTCTTTGAGGAGAGAAATAAGGTTGTTGGGCAGTCAGAACATTGATGGTGTGAGCATAGACCTCTACTCTTAGAAGTCCTTTCTGCTCTTGTTTAAAACTAAACCCAGAAGTTAAGAGATTAAGGCAGAATTGACCTCAGTGTACTGCAAAGAACAGCAGAGGATATCCTGATGAATTATGTTGCTTTAGTCAATTTATTCTGGATTTTCACTGCTGTACCCAAGAGGCAAGACCAAATTTTGGCCCAAGTCACTTAGAACTTCAGTTGAAATACTGGCCACAGCTAAAAGGATAGAATGAATAGTTCAACTGGCATCAAATAAGCCTTTCTATTTTATAATGCATATTACAGTTCTTTTTTTTTCTTCATACTAATAGATTTGGCACTCCTTTAGTTACAGTTTTTTGTTTTATTTTGCCAAATCCGATTTTAAGTTTAGCTGTATCATCCTTTTTTGCCCAAGGGAAGAGAAGACAATTTTGAGTGCATTCATTCATGTGATTTTGAAGAGAGTGCAGCATTACTGTTATTTAGCTGAGTCTTTTTACTCCAAAAAAAAGGGAAGAAACAGAAATAAGATATCGTGATATGACAGAATATTTCACTATGGGAGATGCTTCCTCTCAGCTGTGACATTAGCTGTCACTATATGCCTTACAGTGTTCATTTCTTTACTCAGTATGTTAATCACTGATTTGTTCTTTGTGTTTTTTTTTTTTAATTTAGTTTTTTGTTTGTTTGTTTGGGTTTTGGGTTTTTTTTTTAATCATCATTAAGTGACTTTAAAATTAATGTTTCACTCTATTATAATAGCAGAAAAAGCAATAAGTGGAAACTTGATCGTTATTAAAATTCCTGTTGGCATCACCATGTACAACTTGCTTTATTATTAAATAAATTATTGTTATTAATATTGCAGCAGCATTTGAAGTCACTGTATGTGCTGCACAGATGCAGCCTCACTCCAATATCTGGAAGTATTGTAATGAAATACATAACTACTTGGAGTTAGAATCGAGCTCAGGCAGACAAAGGAGGCACTGCTATCTTGGTTTATGGAGGGACACTGGGAAAGAAGTGACATGCTGAAATTTAGAGATGGAGCTGCAGGCAGAACCTGAAATCAATTGATACCTTAAAGTCCTAGTCCAGTGCTATAACACTGGGCATCTTGTCATCCTTTCCAGAGTCACTGCCTCTTTCACTTTGAAAAACCCATTAGAGAAGATTAAATGAGTCACTAAGATCTTTCATATGGCCTTCTTCAGTACTGACTTCTCAAGTGCCTCCTGGTGACTGTGAGAGCCTCCTGACACTGGATAACCACAGGAGTGGGAGTAGCTCTTGATACCTGTCTGTCCTCATCACGTCAGAAAGACTTTTGTTGCCCTCAGTTAGACCCTGGAGCTTTTGTGCCATTGTGACCAGAGAGTGAGGTTTCCTGGGGAGTGGGGTGCAGCTCCAAGTTGTACTTCACTTTTCATCTCTAGAAATTAGAGTTCTGCAGCAGGAGGCACCAGCAAGTGCGCAATTGTGTTCGTGCTGCTGTTCCTATTGCAAACACAGCAGGAGAATGAACTTGACTGTTGTTAGTACTCACATAATTTTGCTCTTTTCCATGACCCATAGAGAAGACTGTAGGGCTTATCTCTGGAAGGTAAGAGGTTCACCAGTCTCATTAGAGAGCAAATAAAAAGAAAAAAATAGTTCTACTTTGGCTCGTATGTTTTCCAGAAAAGCCCCCAACACATTATAATTAACAGGAAACTGTCACTAGAAACAAGAATTCAGTGGGGCTGTATTTTATGTGATGTAATTTTATTGTATTTGTAGACTTGAATGTGAATTCTGGCTGCTAAGGATTGAAAGGCATTGCCCTAAATTTCAGACAGTGAGCTCAAGGAGCTTTTCAAACAAAACAGCCACACATGCAGACAAAAAGCAATATAGTTTCAAAATTAGGATTTCTTCTCAATTTCAAGGTTTCTTTGTATCTTTGCCCTAGCATGATTGTGTTGCCCAGCTAACAGTGTTTACTCCCAGGTATTCTACTACTTCTATGAAAATCATCTGTCCTCCTTAAGTTGAGTTATCCTTTCACAGGTTTAGGTCTGATGGACTTGATAAATGAACCCTGTTGAGGGAGGAAAGGCTCCTTAAAAATTCCCAATGTCCCCAAGAGACTGAATCAGGCTTTTATGTCCCAATTAGTCCATTGTTGCATACAACATTACAGCTGGCCCAAGCAACATCCACAAAATTGCAAGGTCTCTGCAAAATGTGGAAACTAGAAGTGTCTCAGATGGTAAAACTCCCCCAGCATATTACAGACACAGACTCATAGAGTCAGAGAATTATTAGGGCTGGAAGGGACCTCAAGGATCATCCAGTTCCAACCCCCCTGCCATGAGCAGGGACGCCTCACTCTAGATCAGGTTACTCGGAGCCACATCCAGCCTGGTCTTAAAGACCTCCATGGAACAGATTTCCACCACCTCCCTGGGCAACCCCTTCCAGTGTCTCAGCACCCTCATGGTGAAGAACTTCTTCCTAACATCCAATCTGAATCTACCCATTTCTAGTTTTGCTCCATTCCCCCAAGCCCTATCACTACCTGACACCCTAAAAAGTCCCTCCCCAGCTTTCCTGTAGCCCGCTACAGATACTGAAAGGCTACAATAAGGTCTCCTCAGAGCCTCTTCTTCCCCAAATTGACCAGTCCTAACTGTCTCAGAATCATTAAAGCTTGAAAAGACCTCTAAGATCATCAAGTCCAATTGCCAACCCAAGACCATCTGTGATGGTTTGGGAGTTCCCTGCCCCCCCACACTTTGTAAAATCACGCAGGCTAGACTCAACCAGCTGGAAGTTAAGGAATGAAGCTACATTTACAGCTTAGCACAATGTACAAGCAGAGATATACACAATAGACATGAAGAGTTACAGAAATATACAAGTTAAAGGTAATACAGAAACACAACACCCCTCCCAGAAATCAGAGGCCCCAGGAGGGGCTCCCAACCAGCCTTCCACCTTCTCCCCACCCCTATACCTTACCCCAAGGTTTGGCTTACATGCAAGGTGAGTTTGGAGGATCAACCAGGGGAGTTAGAAGAAAAGTGGTTAGTGAGGTTACTCGGCAGAGAGGAGAAGGTAAAAAAGCTAGACAGCCCCAGAGTGTCTGCAAGGCCGAGTGTGTTATCTTTGGTTTGAGTTCTTAGTCTTAAACATCTCAGCAAGCCTATGAGTGAAGTAGACATCACCATTTGTTTTCCTTTTCACAGCCTATAATATAATTTTCTCTATTAAAATATTCTAATTAGCCTCAAACCAGCACACCATCATGTACTGCAGTTTGGAAAAACCTCTGCACTTTTGCTCTCAGATAGTACTAGGCTCATTGGACAGCATCCTGGGTACTAAGAGGTTGCTACCAAGTGTTCAGGTGTAAGCTGATTCTTTAATGAATGCAGCTCTGCCTGATAGGTGGAATTTGTTGCTCGTCATCGAAGAGGTAGCAGTTGTGCTATTTTCCCATCCTATACTAATAATACCTAAGCAACAGTTACTCACACTTGTATTCAGTCAAAGAAAATCAATAGACATCTGTTTGTGCGCGAATGACTGTACACTAGTACCTGTTTACTGCTAATTAAGTTTCATTAGTGATTAGTTTGTCTTCAGAAGAGGAAGAAACCCTCTGTAATTAAGGGCTAGCGTATGATGTGGTCTGGTATTTTGCCTTTTCAGAAAGGCATTCTAACAGGCCCATTTAGTTTACACTACATTTGTCTGTATTTAAGTGTAACTGCATTTCCTTGCAAAGCCCATCTGTTCGTAAAGCCCTTCTCTTTTGTGCTCCCTGCAGTAAACTTTAGAGAGTGGTGGAATTAGCAAAGGACTGGACTCAAATGAAAATATATGTGGATTGAGACTAGGTAAAGCTGTTCTGTACACGTTAGAATGGTTCTGGTCTGGAAGGATTGTAATTATCTTCCTCCTTTACTTTTACAGAAATTTTTATCTGCACTGAATTCTGTCACCTTTGACTGAGTAATTTTGCTCTTTCTACCTACACCTGAACGGAATGTACCAAGTGGCAAATTACTTGAACAATGATTGTAGTGAAGCTGTTTTTACTTCAGAGAAAATGAAGCACTTACATTTTCATTTTGCTCGGATTGATCATAAATAGCCACATTATAAACCTGAAGTGTAAAGGTCTGGATTCCACCCTACCACAGTAACACCGAGTGCTGCTTTATTCTGCAGATTGTCTTATTGTAAAGTTAGCTGCTATTCAGTTTTAGAGTGTCCTGGGTGAATAGCAAGTTGATCTCCTTTAAATAAACAATTCTGTTCAATTTAATCCTATGCATAAACTGAAAGAGCAGACTAAACTGAATGTCAATTGGAAAGAACACCACCATAAAGATATCAGTGCAAAACCCAAATGCCCCAGTGAGGGTAGCACAGAAGTACTGTAAATGTTGGTAATGTTTTTGTATTATGCAAAACAGATTAAGAATTCCTGCTACTTCAGTGTAGATTGTGCAGGGACAGCCCTTCATGACCTGCACAGCCATAACCATGGCAATAGAGAGGAAGCAAGATAACATTCTTATCCAGAATTCAGACAAGAGGATAAATGTTAACGCCAGGCAAAAGTTAAGATAAACATTACTGTTGTTTAGTGCCTTATTTCTTATGCACACTAAAACATCTATACTGGGCTTTCTTAGAAACCTAAGGAAAACACAGGTTAATTGCAAACAGAAATAATGAACTGAGCAGTGCTGGAGTACTTGGACTTATGATTTTGGTTTACTTGGACTTGTGATTTTGATTCCCCCCCTCCAAATATGAATGGAAGACTACAAAGGAAACTCTTGTCATTAGCTAGTAGCTCCTCCTCAAGCAGTAAAATCAATGTAACCAACAGTCAGAGAATCCTCTGGCCCTTTCTGGGTTGTCTCACAGAAGCAAATTACTGTGTGTCCAACACAAAGAAGTCACTCTTGTATGGAGCACCTAAAGTGACAGCTCTGCACTGTGGGAGTTACCAAACCTTCCATATCAATAGGACCTTGTTCACTCTTATCAGAGTCATATGCATCTCTTCTATGACAGGATACCCCTGTACCTCATAGACTGTCAAATAGTGTTATTGTCTGTCCTCTCCACACACTGTTTATTCTCCAGAGGAGCTTCCTGTAGTATGTAAATTCTGTATGAATGCAAAATGAATTTCCATTTTAGTAGGAATTATTTCTTCCAACAAATGCTGCAGGTTTAATGAAAACAAATAATAACAATGAAAAAAGACCTTGCCCCTTGCAGGGGGCAAGGGGGATTACTCTGCTCTCCTCAGACCCCACCTGGAGTCCTGAGTGCAGTTCTGGAGCCCCCAACACAAGAAGGACATGGAACTGTTGGAGCCAGTCCAGAGAAGGACATGAAGGTGCTCAGAGGGCTGCAGAAGCTCTGGTATGGTATCCAGTGGTCTCCTGTAAAATTTAAACCAGATTCACACTTGAGTATTGTTGGTGTAGCAGAGCACAGCTGATGTGAAAGGTTGCTCAGGGCACAAATGGTCTGTTTAATGCTTCTAAAGCAGGAAGCCACAGTAATGGTCTGTGGTGATTTGTCTCAGTTTTTTCCTTAGCCATTTTTGAAAGATAGTCTGACAAATAAACAGCCCAAAGTCACAATCACAGAAGGTAATGTAAGGCCTTTGGCTGCCTGTTTTTTTAAGACAGCTGTAAGTGAGCACTGCCTGAGGTGCAGGTCACAGGAGTGCAAGGCAGCACTGGTCCAAAGCCCTGAGACTGTGCTAGCATCACTGTGAACACAAGCTAATAAACCTAGCAAGCCTGGGCTATGTACCTTGTAAGTGTTATGGTGCTTGCATCCACGCTGGCCTGCATCTTACCTTCTGGCCATGAGAAAAGTGAGGTCCTGTCTGTCTTCAAAAGACTGTAGATAGCTAGAGGGTGAGATGTTTTCCAGGAGAGAGGCTCCCATTTGACACTTTAACGGGTGGCAGGAGGTGTTTTCTCCCTTATGAACTACAACTGTTTTCAAAAGCTTTTCCTTTTTTTGTAAGTAAGCTATAGAGTATGTTAATTGAAGTGAGTGTTAATGAGGTGCTATGATGCTTCATATATTAACCTACAAAAATAAAACCATAATCAGCACTGGTATTTCCTCCAAAACTCTCCACTTGTCTGTCAGTAAAATGGCAGGGATGCAGGCATCTCAACATTAAAGAAATAGTGTTAGAGTCTTTGGACTTGTTCGTATTTTATATGTTGAATAAATATAAACAAAGGCATGAAAATTGAAAACTAGTGGAGTTAAGGGGTTTTGTGTATTTCTTTTTAAGAAAGGCATAGTTGGATCAAAAGCAGAGCATGGGGTAGTGGTCAGAAGGACAGACTTACAAAAGTCTGTAGCTGAGTACATGAAAAGCCCAGGAAATGCTTTTCCTTTTGAAAATACAATGACTTATGAAGTTGGCAGGGCCAAACAGGTATGTTGTTGTTCAGGCTATGCCTATAAGGAATGTGTAAACAGATGAGGTTTAGTAGGAATATGTCCTGGAACTTGCTTTGAATTGCTTGGCGTTAGTAAGAGGCACATCTTTTTTCTGATACGTATTATAAACATCTAAGTTTACATAAGATAACCTCTAGAGCTTTTATTTCAAGTCAGCAAAATGGCTATTTGTTTCTCTTTGTGATGCTGGTCTGCCCCCATTGTGCTGGTGATGATCTTGAGAGCACTTCCACTTGTGACTTTTTTTTGTTGTTTGATGCCTTCTTGGTTCTTCAGACTTGGAGATAACATTTGCTTAATGCCTCTGAAGTCCTCTATCAAGTGGCAGTGCCTGCAACTACAAAAGTGATTTAGTCACAGATTCTTTGCAGCTGACTCATTACAATTCCTGTTTCAAAAGGCTCCCTGCTTTTCTGCATCCTGCCCAACTGGGCTCCTCAGCTGACACTGCTGATTTCTGTGCTGCTCACATGCTCCAATGTTATTCACTTGCACGTTTGTCCCTGTGATGGTTTGGCAGTTCCCTGCCCCCCCACACTTTGTAAAATGACCCAGACTAGAACTCAGCCAACTGGAGGTTAAGGACTGAAGCTCTATTTACAGCTCAGCACAATATACAAGCAGAGATATACACTATATACAGGAATAGTTACAGAAATATACAAGTTAAAGGTAATACAGAAACAATCCTCCTCCCAGAAATCAGAGACCCCAGGAGGGGCTCCCAACCACCCTTCCACCTTCTCCCCACCCCTATACCTTACCTCAAGGTTTGCCTTACACGCAAGGTGAATTTGGAGGATCAGCCAGGGAGATTAGAAGGAAAGTGGTTAGTGAGGTTACTTGGCAGAGAGGAGAAAAGCCAAAAGCTGCTAGACCGAGACGCTGTGCCCCAAAGACTGACTTATCTTTGTTTTGAGTTCCTTTTTCCTAAACATCTCAGCAAGCCCATGAGTGAAGTAGACATCACCATTGTTTCCTTTCACATCCTATAATATAATTTTCTCCATTAAAATATTCCAATTAGCCTCAAACCAGCACAGTCCATTTAACTCAAGTCTGATTTCAACAGTCTGAAGCTGGCTTTTAATACCCACTAGATAACAGAACCCCCTTCTTCTGCCTTCTCATTTCTGGACCTTCCCAGGTATTTGTTCTATTTGTGTCACAGTTCATTGCCAATTTCTGCATCTACTTTTTTCAGCTGCACATGAAGAATAGACATTTGCAGAACCTTCTCCTACAAAACAGAAAGAAGAGCATGCTAGAGTCATTGAAATGGATGCTTGCAACCCTTTGCTGTGGGTGGAAGCTGTGGTGCTTGTGAGAGTCACTATACACATTAACATTCTATAGTAATTAAGTAGATGGTGCTCAAAGGTAAAGCAGTACTCCTCACAGAAGAGCAGATGGGATCCTCATAGTTTAGGCCTCTAAGTTGTTTTTGTACTTGTGGAAGGCAGGACCTGGGTTTAGTGGAGGGGTAATTAATTAATGTGAGAGGATATTTTAACAAATTAATATTATTTATTAATATTCACTCTTCAGAACTCTCACCCCCCGATCACTAATTTTAATAACAATCAGTTCTTTGCATCAGTCATGGAAACTTTATATACAGGTTACATCAGGCTCTGGCAATAACCAGTGATAACATATAGCAGTAATTGAACTCGATTGAACTGGCAGAGAAGGCTTTGAAGTTAGTGTACTGCTTGTGGTCAATACTCTGCTTGCCCACTAGGTGGACTCAAGGAGCTCCTTTCTGCTTATAGCAGAAGGCAATGGTGAATTACAAAAGGCTTTAAGTATTTACTCACAAAATATTATCTCCCAACTGGCAGGGCTGGCTACAGCTTCAGGCAGTACCCAAACGCTTTCAGGGAATTCTTGTCATCCACTGAGACTTCTGATTCTTCCTGGGCTACTGGGGAAAGGAGGCAGACAAGCTCTGACCTGGTTCTGATCTCCTCTGGATGATCTGTGTATCTCCAAGACTTCTCATCTTGGCAGGAGGCTTTTAGGTACAGGCAGGATGTCTTGAGATGTGCAGTCTCAGCACAATGTCACGCTGGCTGTGCAGGCCGATCGCATGGAGGCATTTAGAGCCTGTTCCTGGTAAACCTTTGGAAGGTAGTTTCCAGGCAGTTCAGGATATAAGGCAGCATAAATACAGTGGCAGAGAGCACGGATACATTGGCAGAGCACACATTGTGCTCCCTGCTCATCTCCTTTTATCCATACAGCCTGAGACTGATGGGCCTTTGAACACAGAATAGCCAATCAGAATGGCAGTTAGCCAAGTCTGACCATATTAGGTGAAGCCATAGGCTTACTTTACCCAAATTTGGGCAGAGTACAGCCTTGCACAAGGCAACTCTGTGTACCTTGTTTACCACAGGGTTCAAAACAAGTCTGAGCAAGCCAGAGTCCTCAGACTCAGTGGCTCCAGGTGCTTTGTCTTCTTTCTTGAGGTTGCTTCTCCCAAAACAGAAGGAGGGAGAGCAGAAAAACATCTCTGGGCAAGCCAGGACATGTATAAGCCTATTTTGGCCTGCTTAGGCCTACCATAACACTGGGGCAAAGGAGAGATATTTCTCTCCAACCCATGCCCATCTCTTTCATCTCTGTAAGCCTGCAAGCCAGTCACTGATGGAGTAAGAAACATAAAAATTCTTTTATAAGCATCAGCAGCCACCTTATCAGTACTATTGCTGTCACCATAGGATCCTCCATTCTATAGCAGCTTTGCATGTAGGTGGGAATTGCAATTACATGCCTCAGAAACATCTCCACAAAGTTAATCTGATGGTTTTTACATAATAAGCTCTCCCTTGTATAAGCAGACCCCCTTTGCACCTAGACAAATCCTGCCCACACCTCTTGTGTTTTCTGCAAAGAGGTAGTGGTGTTGCTCAGAAAACCTGCAACATCTTAAAGCTAGCATGAAATTGACTGAAACAAATCTGAAAGCTGAGAGTTTGATGTTGGTGTCCTAAAATCAAATTAAAATTGAGCTAGAATTGAGCACAGCATAAAATCTTATTTATATAAGTTACATCTTTGGTTAAATCGTATCTCGTTAGTTTAATCTTGCTTGGTAGCACCTCAAAATTTCCAATTTCACCAAAAAATTCCCATCTTCTTATGTAACAAATATAGCAATTAAATGCAATGCTGTGTTGTGATTCATCAGATCATTTCATTAGAACTTACCCTGCCTCTATACTGGATGTAAATCATTCTTGCCGGAGATGGGTGAACTATTACTGATGTGTGAAAAGTTCCACGTTTAAAGAAAGTTAGAACTGTAAAATTAAACTGTGAAGGATTAGGAGAAGGCAGAATTAAGACTGCCTGTGTAGCTTTAATTTGGAACATAAATATGATACAGTCTTAAAGACTGCTACTTTATTCTGTCTGTGCAGAGGGTGGACAAGATCAAGTGTTTATTTTAATCTGCATCGTTCAGTGTGAAGTTCCAGTGCTTAGATGCCATCCAAACTCTGCCCTGAATACAAGGTTATTAATGCCCTCTGAGCTTTCAAACAGAGCTTCTCAGCAGAGTATCTGAAAGTCTCTGATGCATTAATACATCTATTTTATATTTTAAGTAATGCTCATTCTCTTTGGGTGACAACTTAGCTTTAGAGCTTGATTTCTTTTGCATACTTAGCTACTTAAATGACAGATCCAGCTCATGGCACTCGGAGGCTTCCATTACACTTGTCATTGCTCAGGATTTCTGCAGTCCAGGCCAGCCTGTTACATGTGGATGCCCAGAAACTGAACAACTGTGAGATAAGCTAGTGGCTTTTCTAGAAGTACAAAATTGTGGCAGAGAGAAGGATAGGCTCAGTCTGTAAAGCAGTGTTTGGTTACCTTATCCATGAGTCTGTCCTTAACCTTTTTTCTTGTAACAGTCTTATGCATAATTTACTCTGTGCTCTCAAATGTGTCTACCAGGTAGAGCAAGGACCACATTGCAGAAAGCCTCACTTAACCTCAGTCTGCCATTAGAACTGTCTCTTGAGCTTTTGATGTTATCACCCCTCTCTAAAAACAATATTTTCACTGCTCTTGCATTTGACTGAATATTTTAACTGATAATTAAGTGTCTGTACAGTATTGCTTATCATCATTTAGACCAATGTAAGTTTGATTTTTCAAAGTGAAGCTGGTGCAAAGCCAGTGAGGACCCTGATAGGAAGAAGCTCGTAGGAACAGCTCCGTTATGAAACCCCACAGCCTGCACTACAGCTAANGCCTCAAACCAGCACACCTTCTGTGAACATCTTGAGGACCTAATACTCTGCATCAGTATCTGCTTTCTAGAGGTGTCCCAGTCTCTGCAAGGCGTCTTAAAAGCCTGTCACATCCCCTAGCAATGTTTTTTTGCAGGTTGCTTTCAGGGGTTGATGTGCCTTAGGTCTCTGTGGAAGTGTTGTGCCTCTTTAGGAGGGCAGGATCTTTGGGCTTGCTTTCCTGCCCAGCCATGATGCAGGGCTGTCTTTGGCTAGTCTGATCTATTATGCAGCTCAGGGGGAACTAAACTGAGGGGCACATTTTTTCCTCTAATTCAAGGGACAGGAGAAGTATAGTTAAAATTCCTTATGCACTCTGTAATGACTGAGAAAGGGAAAATTCCAGCATTGTATTTGAGAAGCCTTGGGATTAAATTATTTCATTTAAGAACTCATTAGCCTGTCTTTCAAGTGTATGCACTTTGGGGAATAATCATCTTTCTTCTCTTGCTTTGCCTTTGAGTTGCTCGTGTGTCATATCTCTCATGCCTAGGAACTGCAGCTTTATGGCACTTTGGATTGGATAAATCCCCTTAGCTTTGAAATGTTAAATCCTTCAATTAGTTTGAGTTGAAGACTAAAGGCCAAACATTTCAAATGTGGGCACCTGAAGTCGACAGGAGCTGCAGGCATTCATCACCTCTGAAAATCAAACCAATCATTTAGGTAGCTAAATTTAGATGCAGGTATCTTGCTTTTGCCAGCTCTGTTTAATCACTGAGTCCTGTAGTGATACTCTGGACCATATGGTCTTTCCCTAGCCCTTTGCACTTCTGTTGTGTTTTCCTTTTTCTTCCAGAAATAATAATAATAATGATGATGATGATAATAATAATAATATAAAAAGAAGCTGGAATTTATGTTTAGCTATTCATGTTAAAATGTCCTCTTGAGTCTCCCACCAAGTTGCTCCCTGACAATTGAATCCATCCCACTGCCTGTGCTAAAAGAACCTACGAGGTTCAGCAGCCTAAAGCAAAAGTAGGCCCTAAAAAAAACAGCTCAGGAAGATGTATATTATCTTACCAAAGTCAAATGCTAGTTTTCCATTGTCTAGGTGGCCTGTTATGCTGTGGTTAGCCACTGTGCCTCCAAGCTGTGCCCTCTGGCTATCAGCAATGCATGGCCTCTGGTCAGGATGGTCAGAAGAAAATATGCCTTTCAAAATCTCTCCCTTGAAATGTATTTGGACACTATAAAAACTTTTACCTTACAAAGCAAGTTTATGCTTTTGAAGGAGATAAGGGATCAAGTGAGGGTTGTATGATATGGACACCTGCTTTTAATTGCCTATGCACGTGGAAGAAACTAATTAACTGTTTTCTGACTGAGGTAGCAGAACAGCTATGATCAAAGGAGCAACAATGACAATGTGCAGATTTTGTTTACTGATGCAACTGCCCAAAGAAGTATATCCATGAGCAAAGAGAATTTTTAGAGATTTGTATTCATAAGAAGCAAAGCTTCTGAAAGAATGTAACAACTCTGGGACTAAACTGCCTTTCTGTTGTCATGATCTTCTCCTTCTGCTGATTGTGAATGCTGAAAGTCTTCTCTGCTTCCCCAGGGTCCTGATACAAAATTCATTGTCAGAACTGGAAAGGCAGAAAACTAGCAAAGACAAAACCCCAAACAAACAAAACTCTCAAACCCCAAAACAAGGAAGGGAGATCTCTAATTATAGTTGCACCCTAAGCAGATGTTAACAAGTCTATTTAAACCTTTTTAGTCTGTAATCTGCTGCTGGCCTCCTGTCCTTGTCTAACTTGGCATTTCCCTGATTAGCTAATTCTGCCATGATTAGCATTTCAGAAATGCACAGGTTTTGTCAAACAGCTTCAGAAGCTGTTTTGGAATAGCCCTTTGGGTGGTTGAATTTTGCGAGCTGCAGATTACAAAGGATGATTGCCCTGCCTACTCCATTATTATTTACTCTGGCTTTGATTCAACATGAGAAATGATTCATGACATTGAAACACACCACATGGATGGACCTCACGCTGGTTGGATGGTCTCAGCCTTGCTCGTTATCATGCTGCAGCACCATCAGCCCACTCCAACTGCCCTCCTTCCTTGGCAAGAGACTACCTGTTTCTCTGGTTGAGCAACCTCTCTAAAGAGGCAAAGCAGAGGTTTCTCTCTCCTTTGTCTCCCTACCTCTTCTCTTTTATGGAGAGGGCAGGGATCTGATTCTGTGCTTGGAAAGGTAGGAGATGGGCAGTTTGCTTCCTCCTAGACATGACAGTGGGAGGGAAGTTATTTTCAGGTTGTTGAGAAAATTTAGGGAAAACTCCCTCCTTAAAATGCTTGTTCAGATGAGAATTTTGGTGCTTTGGTTTGTTTGGTGGGTTGCTATCTTTTTAGTTTTGGTTTTTTCTCTTTTGTGAAGAAAGAGAGTCCCTCTTTTCCAGACTCTGTTTTCTGTGCTGCTTGAATCAAAGAATCATGGAATCATTTTGGTTGGAAAAAGATCTTTAAGATCATTAAGTCCAACCATAACAGGCATCTTCGTTCCTTGGATGTCTGAATATGGACTGCTTCCTTTCTCACACTTACCATAGAATCTCTCATCCTTTTTTTTTTTTTTCCTTATGATTTTGTTTTCCCAGTAAAAGAGTTTTTTATGTCCCTTATAGTATTGTGTCTTTCATGTCCCTTATAGTATTGTGTGGTTCTTACTCCCACATCTCCACACCAGCAACAATGACATAAGAGTCATTGTTGCTGGTGTCAGTTCTTGGAGAACATAATTCTTATCACCTGATAAGGACTTAATTCCCAGAGATATCAAGGTTCTTTTNTTTCGTGGCCCTTTGGTCCTTACTCCTTCTCTCCAGCACGACTAAGAGGGTGCTTATATGCTTGATGCAGTTTGGTATGATACAGAGGTAAATGCTCCTGGCATTACCACATTACTGAAGTAGGAGTCTGTGTTGTGCTATTTTTAAGCTAAAATTTGGCTTCATTTTACTTGTCTAGGATGCCTGTCATGTGATGATAGAAGATTTTGTGATAAACAGGTATGGTAGGGGTCGATGTCAGTTCTTTACAATTTTTATATAGACTGAACTAGAAAATAATTCCCTGTGCAAAGGACCCTGACATGTCATCAAACTTAGAATAGCTTCTGAAGTGTCTAAACACCATTTGGGAAAGATATATAGGTAGAGGTTTTTCGTGAGAGTTTAACACAGACGAAACAGAGTTTTCAGAACTGATTGGCAATAACGCAGGTGGCTAATTTCTCTGAAGTGCACTGAATGTTGAAGTGCTTTGAAAATCTGACAAGAAGTGTCAGTGTCACAGTTGCTGCTGGTTGCAGAATCTGGCTTTAAATTTGGGTGTTTGAAGATCTGGCCCTTTAAGAGCATCGCTTACCAAAGAAGCAAATAAACTTATTTTGGCCTTCTTTTCAGATGAAGTACCTAAAGAAAAGCTCTTCAGTGAGCATTTCTGATGTCTGAATTTATGATTTGGTTTTCAACATGTCACCTTGCCCTCTAATTGTCACCTTGCACACCATAAGTTCTAAAGTACAGGCTTGTTCACTTCATGTTGCTTAGCAAACTCCAGTATAGTAGGAATGCCAATGGCATCCATTCTCTGTGAGCACAGGTTTCACCTCAAGTTTCTCCACTGATTCCATTTTTAAGCTGAAATCCAGGTTTATTTTTGTGTTTACAATGTGAACTACAAGGTACTGCATTCTTCCTCTGTTGAGTTACCAAGAGACTGCCATGATATGATTCATACAACTGAGGTTCTGCACACTTGACTATGTCAAAATAGTAGCAACAAAGATCAAGCTCATCCATGATGCACCTGCTGGAAGTGAGGGCCATTCTGCTGAGGAGTGAATACAGCAGTGAATATAGCTCATTATTTGTATCCTTATGCAACTCCTACTTCTGCTGTGCTTTAAAGACTCAGAACAAAAGTCAGTCTGCATCCGGAATAGCATCCTGGGAATGTTCTACTTCATCTTCTAGAAACCTGACCTAAAGCAAAGAGAAGAGAAGGCTTCCAGGAGACCTTAGAGTAGCCTTCCAGTATCTGAAGGGGGCCCACAGGAAAGCTGAGAAGGGACTATTGACAAGGTCTTGCAATGACAAAACAAGGGGCAATGGGTTTAAACTGGTAGAGGGGAGATTGAAACTGGATATTAGGAAGAAGTTCTTTCCATTGAGAGTGGTGAGACACTGGCACAGGTTGCCCAGGGAGGTTGTGGCTGCTCCCTCCCTGGAGGTGTTCAAGGCCAGGTTGGACAAGGCTTTGAGTGACCTGTGCTAGTGGGAGGTGTCCCTGCCTATGGCAGGGGGTTGGAACTGGATGATCTCTGAGGTCCCTTCCAACCTTACCATTCTATGATTCTACAATTCTATGTCATAATGTGAAAACCCCTCAGCTCTGATCCACAGTCCTGCAGGTGGTGTTCCAGCATCTGTCTATAAGGAAGCACTGAACTTCTAAAGAGAGTAACAAGTAGTCAGCATCTCATAAATTCAGTCTTTGCTCTTGGTGAGCTGAAAGAAAACTAAAGACAGCAAAGCAATCTGGGGAGCATTCAGACTCTTGGAGATAACAAAGCTTGTGTGGAACTTTGGATCAAGACTTGATTTGCTTATTCTTAGGCAGCACTTTCTGAAAACCCCTTGTTAAGAGTGCAGGCTACATTTCTGGCTCAGCAGCTTCTCTCTGTCCAACGAGCACATCTTTTAAAATGTGCAACTGGCCTGGAAGTCGGAGTGGCTAACTCTGCTAATTATATGAAACTCTTTATTAGGATTCTGGAGGTGTTAAACAGCTGTACCTGAATTAAATATGCTGTGCCTACACAAATGTGGCACACAGATTGCAAGTTCTAAAATTTATCAGGCAGACTAATTATTTAAATGAGAGCTATAGGTTACATAAATAAATAGCTCTCCCTTAGTGAATGGCAAGGTGTCAGAGTGTTAGCCACGTGACTTGTAACAGAGTAGAATTAATGTTAACACTTCTCTAGCTTTCTTTCTCTGATTAGTAATTCTTTCAATGTTGGTAGATGAGTTGAATTTATGAAAGTTTTGCCTGCCCTCTAGGTCTTGATTTTGTATTCCTTGTGCATTGCAGCCTGCTTTCGACTCTGGCAGCAACGTTGGATACTAAAATCATGAATAGCTCAGGCTCCCTGCTCAGCTTGCAGAGTGAAACAGACACAAACCAAACTGGGAGCTTCTCCTGGGGCAAGATCTCCACTCCTCCTGCACCTTTAACTTGGTCCCCAGTTACAGTAGCAGCCCTTTTACAATTAGCAATATATATATATCGTAAAGCAGTGACTCAGAATCACATATACCAAGAAAGCAGACCTCAATGTGTAATGAAGGAGGAATAATGCACATTGGGCTCCTTCCATTTTCCCATTATATATATGCTGCAGGAAAGGTGCATGTATGTTCACACAGAGGCACAAAGTGATAATATGCTGCCTGCAAGTTTTTAGGATGCTTTTTGTGTGCAGAGATATGAAAAAAAAAATCCTATATGAGAAAAGCTGCTCTAGCTAGTCAGAGAGAGTTTCATTAAAGTTTCTTGCTGATATTGGTTTTAAATTCACTTATGTCTGCTTCAGTTTCATTTCCAGAGGCACCTGTTCTGGTAAGTTTCTGGCAGCAATGCTGCAGAGGGTAGGGAGTGTTAAGTGACAGGTTGCACATTCCTTCTATGTCTTCTAGAAGTGACTTTTTTTTTTTTTTTTCCCTAGTCATGTTAATTTACATGCAGCTTTCAATAAGAAACTTGCTCAGGCATCCTCCCTCTCCTTCTCCATCTGCCCCAATTCCCACTCCTCCTTTTCTGCGCCATCAGTCTCATTGCCTTATCTCACAAAAGTGAAAATGAGGTGAATGTTTCACTTACTCTTCACTTAAGGAGAATCTCTGGCCCTGATTCTACAACCTTCAGTGGCTTTTCTGGTAAATGGCACTTTATAGGATGTGCTCAGCCATTTGCAGAGTCTCAGCTTGGGCCATACCCTCCTGCAGCACTGCATCACAGGGAGGCTCTTGCCCATCCATTTCATGGTGGATTTAGGAGAAGGAACCTGGTTTCATGGCAGTCATTCAGCAGCAATGTCTGAGTTATGCCTGGTGGAACCGATTGGATCGACTCCGTTAGTGCAAGGGATTAAAAGAAGCCAGATGCTGCCTTAATGGACAAGCATAAGGCAAAGCTGCAAACCTGGCCTTTTGGGGAAATTGAAAGCAGTTTAGTTCAGGTTCAGATTAGAGGGTTGAGAAAGAAATTGTCTATTAGTCTCAAACCAGGCTGACAGTGCACCCACACCGAGCTCACAGATGCTCCACACCCGCCAGGCAGAGCTGACATTAACCTGCCAGCAATGCGGGGCAGGCGCTTCCCCTCGCAGCTCTGCTCAGCCTTGCGGAGTTGCACAAGCTGCTGTGCAGAGGTCACAGAGATGCTGCCTCTGAGACAGCTCAGACTGGTGCAAACAGGGCACGTCTGTATGATGTGAGGTCTGTGAGATCTGAACCAGACTCTGCAGGGCTGCTGTTTGCTCCTCATCCCTCCAGCACGGGGCTGGAAGGTGAGCAGGGGCAGGATTTGGTCACCTTAGCAACCCTTCAGCCAGTACTTCTGGAGAACACAATGCACCAGGTTTAGGCCAACCAAATCCTTTCTCCAGCCCCCAGAGGAAGGGGAAAGAGGGAGGATTGTGAGCTTGAGTTATAAGCTGCTCTCAGCTCTGATTCTGGGACAGTGGATAGCGTGTTGAGGCTGACAAACTGTGCTGTAACCCTTCACGGCTAACCTTTGCATTCAGTGTGTCACAAGATTGCTTTGCTGGTCTTTTCCTAGCCCAAAGAAAGGGGACAAGCTAATAGCTACTTCATCTCCTTTTGTGTTTTTATTTTGCCAAGAGAGCCACTGATGAATCATGTGAGCTGCTGTTAAGGTCTAGTTTCAAGCTGTAAAGTTTTACCATTTGAAACTATTTAAATTCCTTTAGTACTAAGTATTTCCTATGAGCAATTCTTTCTTTCCCTCTTTTGTCTTCTGAGCACCTTCTTATACTGCCAAGGTGTTTAGCTGCAGACATGGAAGGCCATGCAACTAAGACCAAGCCAGCTGCACAGATTTTGCACCCTTTAATTAAGTTGTAGGGCCTCAAATTAATTTGGCTCCAGTTTCTGATACTTTCATGCCCTGTGTTCTGTTCCAGTGTGGATGTTAAATCGTGCAGAAATGGAGCGTGACCTAACTTTCATGTCAGTTGATCTGGCAGTAGCTGTTTTTGTGTAACTAATTTAAAAAGATTGATTGTTGGTTAATTACATTAATGAACTGAACCAACATGGGCACAGACCAGAGCGCAGCAGTCTCCTAAACAGTCATTAAGAATAGACATCTATCTTTTCACCTGCTTGTACAGCCTCCTGTTGGGTGGCAGAGTGTGTGGAATCGTAATTCTGAAGGTTAAATGACTTAGGGACGTAATCACAAACTGTTCACCTCCGCTACCCTTCTGCCCATATGGCCCTGCTAGTCACAGTCAAAGTCCATTTGGACAAACTGTCTGTTGAAAGGTCTCCAGGACAGCAAGTCTGGTGGTTTCAGCTGGGTTCCTGGCAAATACAAGTGCGCATTACAGATCCACCAAAGTGCCCTGGTTGAAAGGATTTTCTGGGTTTAACCAATTTTTGCAAGAGCTCCTTTCCAAATTAGGGTAATTCGTGCTTGTCAAGGTGAAAGTGTACTAAGCAGAACAGTTCACTCTTCTCTCTAGCCAGCTTGTGAATATGAAGGAAGATTGAATCAATAATACATTCCTGTAATTAAATTGGTAAGCTAAAATGATGGAGTTGTTGTTTTAGCAAACAGTCAGTGGAAGATGCATTTCTGCCTGTTGCTCAGTGTTGGCCTTGCAGCCACTCGGTACACCGAGGTGAAAGATGCGCAAACGTCGCCTGCTGTGCAAGGGCTTACAAAAGAAGTACTTTAAGAAGTTAAAAATCAGTCTGAGACAGGGACATTAGTCCCTGTGCTAACCTGATTTCAGAATATTACCCAGTGAATAAAGGTGATGCAATGCATATTATTTTGCTGAGGAGTTTTTAGAGGTGTTATCGTATATCCTTTGCCATTATTAGCGCATCGGCTAGGCAGATTTCTTCAAATCATGGAGGGCTTAACCTGAAGTTAATAAGTGTTGCCTCTGGCTTGAGGAGAAGGGGAAGTGGAGCACGGCTGTGTTTTAAGAAAGACGGCAAGAAAACTCCTAGTTACTTCAGAAGGCAAGAGCAAAAGTACTTTTGCACTGGGAGCCTGAGAGAAGATATTAGCTTGTACAGGTTGTTGATGTCAAGATCTTCAAAGGTGACTTAGTACCAATTCCATGGTGTTCTGCAAGGCCCAATCCAATACCTGCCGAGGCCAAGGAGTCATTAGAGAGATTTCGGTCACCTGTGGGTGATATTGTAGGTGACCTATGAAGTTTGATTTTCAAGGAGGCTATTTATTCCACAAAACCATTTTATGCCCCTAAGTCATAAGCGTGTGCAGGAAATAAGTGAAAAATAGGATCGATCAGCAGTCATATATTGTCTGTGCTGAAAATCTAATTCCTTGATTCTCAGCTCCTTCACTGGATATCCCATTGAAATAGTTTGGAGTGATAAGGAAAGAGAGTTCTGTGGGGTGTTTGGAGACTTGGTCCTACTTCCTTGTCATCCTAGAAGCTTTGGTAAACTCTTGAGGGTTGAACAGCTGAGCAGCTACCTAATGGATTTCAGGCATTGGTTCAAAACAGCTTAGAATACTTTAAATGTGAGGTGAAGGAGCTGTGGAATGACACATATGCAAATCACGTTAAATTATGGTTTTATCTAAGATCTTCTGTTTCAAGCTAATTGAAAGACAGAAGCCAGTGCTGCAGGAGGAAAATATGAAAGGAAAACTATACTGAAACATGAAAGTGTTTCTGATCAAGTAAAATTCTGTTTCTGTTGAATGTTTTATTTTGTTCCAGTCACATAAATTACCATCTTTGAAATACTAAAACTCCCACAATCAGCTTTTTATAACAGAAAATAATTTACATTTAAAAGGTTTAACTGAAGCAGCTAAACCTTAATGATGAATGTGCACATTCGGCAATAAACCAGAGAAGCAGCCTATGTTTTAGAACCCATGGCTGCTAGATATTATTTTAATATTATAAATAACTAAATACAGTCTAGTGAGTGCTATAGGTACTCACAGAGAGATTTGCTGCATCTTGGGAAATGTATTCTTAAGGGTCCAAAATGCCTCAGTACTGACATGGAAATCTCCCCTAGCACTGATGGATGCTGTGATGGAAAGCACCATGGCTTGAGTGCATTTCATCCTCCACAGAAAGTTATGAGACTCAGTTATGCTCCTGTCATTAGAAACCTTTTCTTTCTTCTTGTAGTAGCACCTCTCTTCCATCCTGTGATGGGCTGACCCTGGCTGGCTGCTCTATCACTCCCATCCTCAACCAGACAGGGCAGAGAAAATGCATCATAAGGTTTGTGGGTCGAGATAAGGACAAGGACAGATCATTTACCAGTTACCATCACAGGCAAAACAGACTCAGCTTGGGGAAATTGGTTCCAATCAAATCAAAGTAGGATATTGAGAAATAAACCCTAAACTTAAAAATATCTTACCACCACCACCCCCTTCTTTCTGGGCTTAACTTTGCTCTTGGATTTTTCCTACCTTCCCACTGCAGCAGGATAGAGGAACAGGGAGTGGGGGACTGTGGTCAGTTCATCACACTGGTTTTGCTGCCCTTTCTTTGTCATGGAGAAAACTCCTCATTCTCTGTTGCTGCTCCAGGGTGAGGTCCCTCCCATGGGAGGCAGTCCTCCACAAACTTCTGCAGTGTGAGTCTGCACAGACTGCAGTCCTTCATGAAGAACTTTCCACAGGCTGCAGTCCTTCATGAACTGTTCCTGCATGGGTCTCTTCCACAGAGTGCAGTCCTTCAGGAATAGACTGCTCCTGCATGTGTTCCCAGTGGAGTCACAAGTCTGGCTGGCAAACATGCCCCAGCATGGATTCCTCTCTCCACAGGTCCTGCCAGGAGCCTACTGTCTTAGGAATCCTGCAGGATTCCCACAAGGTCACAACCTCCTTCAGGTATCCACCTGCAGGTGGATATCTGCTCCACCATTAACCTCCATTGGCTCCAGGGGGACAGGCTGCCTCACCATGGTCTGCACCAGAGGCTACAAGGCAATCTCTGCTGCTGCACCTGGAGCACCCCTTTCCCTTCCTTCTTCACTGACCTTGATGTTTGTAGAGTTGTTTCTCACATAGCCTCACTCCCTTCTCTGGCTGAAATTGTTCCAGAGTTCACACACACACACACACACACCCTCCCTTCTTATATATGTCATCAGAGAGGCATTGCCACCATCACTGATGGGGATGGCCTTGGCCACTGTCAGGTCTGTCTTGGAGCTGGCTGGTATTGACTCTATGGGTCACAGGGGAAGCTTTTAACAGCTTCTCAGAGAACCCAGCCCTTCAGTTCCCCTCCCCCCAAAACGTTACCATGAAAACCCAATGAGCATCTTTAACTAAGGAGAGAGGAGACAGGGACTGCATTTTCATTCTGCCAGGAACTTTGTCATCATCCTCGATGCAACAACAGTTGTCTGAAAGCACAATAACGACAAAAATTAGAGATAATGACTTCTCTCTCAGAATGAGTCACTGGTATGCAGGGCTTGTCTTCCCCCTGCCACAACCACTGCTGATTTATCTTCTCTCCTTCTCCCCTGCCCACTGCATTAAAGGAGGAGTGGGGCACTGCTGCTATAATGCTCTTACTCCCTGCTAGTGGAGAGGAGATATATTTCAGTTTTATGCTCTCCTCAAATGTACTCAGACACACGGAAGAAATATCTTACAGGTGTTTGTATCGTTGTGGGTACTCAAGAGAGTCGAAACCCCTCTGTATTCCAGCAATAATCTGTCCCTCAACCCCAGTGTACTTTATACCTGAGTGAGGGTGCCAAGTCCTGCCGTTATTGGAGTCAGGGAGAAAATGAGTGGAAGTTTCAGCAAAATGGGGGTGAGGCCCTGGGTGTTAATCATGGGGCTGTAGGGCTGATGTTGTGGGAGAAGCTGTGCACCACTTTGTATGCAACATCACTCAGCCCCTTCTGAGGAAGCTGCAAGATTCACCTGAGGGGTTCGATCCTTATTAATATCCAAAAGTAAATTAACATTACATTGCCCTTCTTACCAGACCTTTTAGGAGTCTCCCATCCTTTTTATTTAGACCAGATCTCTGAAGGAAAAAGCCAATAATAACACACTGGTGTGATAATTAGTAAGCACATTCTACATAATTACAATGTTAGCATCTCAGGGGGGAAATGAAAGCTTGTGCTGTCCCTTTAACGGGACAATTTGATAATCCTCTTAGCATTTTCTCTTTTGGCTGATAATATTTCACAGAATTTTACTTTGTAAAATATTCCTAAAGGGAGGCTTAAGCAATAATGCACAGATTATGGAAATGACTCTCATTAAGTATAGGGAGAGACTTCGGTAAAGCCATGAACTGCTTCAAAACATGTAACCCCCATTAGGAGCTTCATTTAAATGTTTATTCACAGAGCAGTAAATGTTTATTATAGAACATTTTATTGAAACATAAATTAAAGAACCCTAATTATACGTATCACAAGTGTTTAAACAATATGCATTTATCAAGTCTTAACTAAAGATCAGAGGTGAGAGGAAATACAGTTTTGCTTTCATTTGCATCTCAGTAACACCAAAGTTGCACAAAAACACCTGGGCAAGGTGACCCTGAGGGAAGGCAAAGCTGTGGAACCTCAAGGCAGGTGAGCTGCAGCTGTCCCTAAGCCTGCACCTCCTTCCCAAGCAGCTTCGTTGGTTTGTGCATTAGCCTTCCCATCTGTAAAATGGAAGTGAGACTTTCTGTAGAGGCTGCCAGGGTTGTTTGTGTGGTTCTTTGGTATTTAGGGAGTAGAAGATGCTGTACAGGTCTCACAGTGTTCCATAGCAGTGTTGCTGACATACAATCCAGGAAACGCAGCACAGCAGTTTCCCCATTAGGGTCCTTGGTGGCACCAAAGTGTTCTTCCTAATGATTCACACAGAGTAATGGTTGATGGTCTTGTTAGTCTGCTTGTCCCATCCAGTGTGGGTACTGGGGAGGGGACAGACACTGAACAGTGGCAGATGAGAGGAGCTGGTGATGGGCCTAGGTCACTATGTGTGAATTCTCATTCCCAGAGTCATGGACTAGGTTAGAAGTCAGGAAATGCAAGTTCAGAAGCACAATCACACCCTTATTTCTGCTTAGTTTATTAATTTACTGCCTTCCAGAGGATCTCATAGGAGATGTCAAAATTACATTTGGATCACTCCTTCCTATAAACAGGCTAATTGCCCTCATTATTGAGCCAGTTTTCTTGGGTCTGGTGTTGAGGGGAAGGGGTTGGCAGTTTTCTTGCAAATGCAAAAGTTACTTTCAGCTGTGGAAATTATAACCGCAGATCTCAAGTGGGTTTAAAATTATTTCTGCACATTTTTTTCTACATCCCTTTTCTAGCTCAGCCACAGCTCATTTCTTTAAAACTTTATAGCAGTTGACAGATGCATTATTTATTGAGGATGCTGAATCTGCACGTTTCTCAATCTACATGTTTGAAGATGTACTCTGCTGCAAGTCCCCCACTTCATTTGGTTTCCTATACAACTGCAAGCTCTCTCCATTCCATGCCTTTCCAAAGTACGTGTTCTCTCTGCTGAGCAAGTATCTTGGTCCTTACTGTTCCAGAGACAAGTTCATGGTACAAATGTTGGCAGGGATGGTTGCAAAGCATTCTTTTTTTTTCTCCCAAGAATATATGCTTGGTGCATGTGCACACAAGTGTCTCCTGAAAGGATTGTCACACTCAAGATTGGTGGCGTGTGGACAGACCGTGTGGCTTCCTCTCCCAAGGCTTTTCCACTTTCCTCTGTTTCCTCTCTTTGCTCTCTCTTTCTGCAGAGTTTTTGATTCACAAAACTCCCACCAACGTCTCCATTCTATTGGTAGCTCACATCATTCCTCTTTGGTGGCTCTTCTAGTCCATTCCCACCTGTGTCTCTGCTGTTTCCTCGGGCTCTCCGAGGCAGATGTGGACTTCCATTCCTTTCCAAAGTGTTTCTCTGTGTCCCTGCACATGCTGCTCTTGAGCCTGGCAGCCTGTGCCACTGCTTTCCATCTGCATGACATCCTTAGGTCTCTCATGATAGTAGAAAAGCAAACTTTAGTTTTGTCTGTTAATAAACTAGAGCCAAAACAAAGGTGGTATAAGAGTGTGTTTGTGCAGCCTTCCTGGGTGAGGGGCAACCCTTACCACCAGAATGCCAGAGTTGCCATCTGGTGAGGAGGTGCTGAGTGTCTGTACTTCATGCATGAGATTTTGGTGAAGCTGGAAGGGAAAACACTGATTCCTAAAAGTAGGGCACTTTTGTAGGAAAGGAATTGTTTTGAGTAGTTTCCTGCCATATTTTAATATTTTATAAAAATCAGGCTTTTTAAGGTGGTGTTACTTTGTGTGATTTATAACTCTTGGGAATTAAAATTAGACTAAATTAAAATTAAATTAAAATTAAATTAAAATTAAATTAAAATTAAATTTAAATTAAATTTAAAATAAATTTAA
>WBNM01018915.1:0-15905 GCA_013399055.1 Ramphastos sulfuratus | reverse complement strand
GCAGGGCGTTGGCGGCGGCGGCGGCGAGGGGGGGAGGAGTCACGCGCCCCGGCACGCTCCGCTGGCCCAGCCCCCGCCCCGCCCCGGCCCCGCGCGGCTCTGCCGTCTGGCAGCCGCGGCGCTTGCCAGCGCCTCTCCTGCGTGCGCTCCACTTGGTACGGCCCACCCCGGGGATCATGGCGATTGATGGTAAGTAGGCCAATAACCGGCTCCTCTCGCCCCGAATCGCTCTCCTCCCCCATCCCCCTCCTCTGCCTCTCCTCCCCCGGGTACATGGCTGGGGGCGGTGGCTCCGGGTGGGGAGGGCTCCCACCGCGGCGGGAGGTGGGGGCGCACCGAAACCGAGCGGCACCCCCGCCCGGTCGTGCCCGGAGCCGCGCTAAGGAAAGGCGGCAGCGGGGCGCCTGCTCTCCTCTCTCCCCCGCTTCCCTCCGCCCCCTTAGCCCGGCCCCGCGGCGGGGGCTACCGAAGGGGTTTCGTTCGTGGGGGAGAGCCGAGTGTCACTATCCCCTTCCTCCCGTCTCCGTCCCTGGCAGTCGGGCAGGGGTAATTAATCCCTGGCATGGTGGCCGGCATCCTTCCCCTCCCTCCTCCTCCTCCTCCGCCGGCCCCAGGGATGCCGGGCGTGCATCGCGAAGGGGAGCAGAGGAGGTCGAAGCCAGCTTCCCCGTGCCGTGAGCCGCCCTTGCTCCATCAGGGTGGTGGGGGCGAGCAGCTCTCCCCGGGGCCGGCTTAGAAGCCGGGGCTGTGCCGCCTCTGCCCGCCGCCGGGTCCGAGACTGCCAGAGCGAGGGGGTGTCTCCTGCTTGTAAATGTCAGTGTGCGCCGCCTTCTCTGTCCTCCCCGGAGAGACTTGGCCAAGTGCTTTAAAAGTAATGGTCTCTCCTGGCCCCGAAGTCTCCGAGAACCTATTCCCCGGGCGAGGGAGGCTCTCTCTGCTGGTTGCCCAGCCTCAGGGCTAACAGGCTGCGAAGAAGCTCGTGTCCGCAGATCCTTCTAATCGTGACTTAACGACAACAAAGGAGTGAGGTGTACTAGACACTTGTTGGGTGTGTTAGAAGATGGTCATCGTAAAAGGCGAGGCTTCTCAGCTTTGTTTTGAAACCTTACTTGTCGGTTTTGAGAGTAATTTTACAGCTGGTTAAGAAACGTGTAGAGGAAAAAAAAAAAACCAAAAACCAAAACACAGTAATCCCAGAACTTTATTTCCAGCAAAAGAAGGTCCTAAGGTATGATGCTTCCTTGACTGCAGTGTTTCTTTCTGAAAACATCTGTTGTTATAACTTGAAGAATCTGGGAAAACAGTGAGGGAGGGGGAGACCAAACTGTTCCTGTTTGTTTTGCACGTGGGATGCTTCAGTGCTGTCAGTTTCCTTGAGGCCTCTCTGTAAGGCAGAAGTTGGCGCTGCACAGGCAAAGCTGTGTGTCCACCTTGTCTTGTACTCCGTGCACACTAGGAGTCTAAATTAGCCAGCTTTAAGTTGGCTAGGTTCTTTTCTGCTGTGAAGCCTTCTTAGTATTATCAAGAAGATAGCAAAAATTTCTGATGAGTCTAGACTTTATGCACAACTGAAGTTCTGAAAAAGAACCTACATTTTACCAGTCCTTCAGGTCTAGACTTTATGCACAACTGAAGTTCTGAAAAAGAACATGCATTTTATCAGTCCTTCAGGTCTAGACTTTATGCACAACTGAAGTTCTGAAAAAGAACATGCATTTTATCAGTCCTTCAGGTCTAGACTTTGTGCACAATTGAAGTTCAGAAAAAGAACATACATTTTATCAGTCCTTCAGGTCTAGACTTTATGCACAATTGAAGTTCAGAAAAAGAACATGCATTTTATCAGTCATTCAGGTCTAGACTTTATGCACAACTGAAGTTCTGAAAAAGAACATACATTTTTTCTGTCCTTCAAAATCTGTCTCTCTTTTCATTTTAGGCTGCATCACCCCCAAAGCCTGAAAGAATGTTAGATCTGAACATACAAAATGTGAAAATGTTTAATAATTTCAGAGACTTTAGAGTACTGCTACTTAAAGCAAGTACTCACAAATGAATAAAGCAGTCTGGCCTTTGTGAAGAGCACAACACTTTTCATTAGGGCTGGCCTTTAGAAATAGCCCAACTGTCTTGTGGACACTTAGGTGAAATTGCCAAAATGGGGCTGCAGCTCTCGAGAAAATTGGGTGCATAGTTTATGGTTAAATGTGAGGTGGGATAAAAAAGTAAGCCAGTCATGAAAGTGATACACCAGACTTTGATTTAGTGTTCTTCCTGAGGACAGAAAATGCAATGTATTTTTCTGTTGCACTCTGTAGTAGGGATGCAGGATCCTCTTTTGCTTTCAACCAAACAGCTGATTGCTGTAGGTTTGTTACCAGGTGTTACAGTTTTTATCCTTCATCTTGGTGTTCTTGCCCTCCTTTTTGTGCAACAGTACCTTGCTTGGCTGTTTAGCCGTGATATTTCATGGCCACCAGTGTATAAAAACTCAGTTTTAATTTTGGTGAGTACTAACTCTTGAAGTCAGGACCAAAACACTGCATTTCTAGTCTATAAAGTGTCAAGTTACAGAATTTACATTGTGTCTGAGTAATTTTCTAAGTGTAGTTAAATAAATGGACAAAACACTTTGCTCGCTTTTAAGGATACTGTAATTGTCCAAATTTAAAAAAAATAAATTTCAAGTATTTTTTTTTTTTTGGTAAAGCCATGGAAGATGAGTAAAATGAAAAGCTACTGATTGAAAACAAGTATTAAATAAACTCCTTTAGAACAGAACATACAGAGTTATATGTGGAGTGCATAAATTGAAAAAGCTCAAATTAGAATGGGATTTGTTAGCTGCTGTTTTTAAAAATCTGTAAGTACCATTCCTAGTGTCACTTCATCAGCATACTAGTTTACATAATTTCTAATACTAAAACCCAAAGCTTTAGTAAAATTGAGGGGTTTTGTATCAAGAAAACCTGGGAGCCATTGGCCATAACCAGTGACTGTTGTTATTTGGGTCAGTGACAATGCATGATTACTTTTTTGTATTAAGATTGCTAACAGAAAAGCATTCCTAATGTGGCCAAATTCAGTGTCCTGTTTATCTGTTTCAGTAACCATTACATCTTTTTCTTAAAAAAGTTGATTTGCTAAACCATTTTCTTTTTAATCACTCTGTAAGGGCATTGGGTTATAGTTTGCATGAGTCATAGAATGGTAAGGTTGGAAGGGACCTCAAGGATCATCCAGTTCCAACCCCCTGCCATAGGCAGGGACACCTCCCACTAGTACAGGTCACTCAAGGCCTCCTCCAACCTGGCCTTGAACACCTCCAGGGAGGTTATGGAGCACAGAAGCACCCAATTTGATCACGTTGGGTGATTCTGTGCTCCACAACCTCCCTGGGCAACCTATGCCAGTGTCTCACCACCCTCACTGCAAACAACTTCCTCCTAACATCCACTTTCAATCTCCCCTCTGACACTTCAAACCCATTCCCCTTGTCCTGTCATTGCAAGACCTTGTCAATAGTCCCTCCCCAGCCTTCCTGTAGGCCCCCTTCAGATATTGGAAGGCTACTCTAAGGTCTCCTGGAAGCCTTCTCTTCTCCAGGCTGCAGAGCCCCAACTCTCTCAGCCTATCCTCATAGGAGAGCTGCTCCAGCAGACTATACAAAAGGGGGGGGAATATATTTAGAGAACAACCTTTTCAGACTGACTTTAGTTTTTAATTTAAATTCTTTCCTATGATTTCCACTGGTAGGAGCTTAGTGTTAAGAATTGAGGAGTAGTATTATAGAAAATAATTAGCTATACAAATAAAAGGGATCTAATAGGGAAGAAAGACTTGTAGAGTGATGCTGTTGTCTAATTATTGCTAATGAGACTGATGAACTTGACTTCCTGTGTGATCCTACTGCTGTAACATTTACCCTTGCTGATGTGGTGTGATGAGGTCCTTGTTCTGTATCTAGGCATTTGAATACCTTTCATTTTGTCTGGACATCCTCTTGAGTGTTTCTGAAATGTCCCAGGCTCCTTGATGTCTCTAGTAAGACTGTGGTCCCCCTCTTTCCACACCTGCCAGCTATTTAGTTGCTAGCAGCAGCTGTGTGCTGTGTAGGGATTTATTGACCATTTGGCTGTCCCTGGGTTTGGTGGGGTTTGTGTTGTGTTTAACTGCTGAATTTTTAATTTTTTTTTAATTAAATCTGGAATCCTAAAAATATTAAGTTCTTAACATCTTCTGTCAATTTTGACTTTTAGCCAGTGAATTTATAAGGGGATCAGGCAGGGAATGAAGTGTTTAATTATATAACCTTACTTTCCTTGGGAAACAAGACAAAAGTTACCAAATGAACCTTTTTGTTTGTGAATGGAAGAAAAGAGAGGGTTTCAAACATTGCTTCATAACTGCTTGCTTGAGAACTACATCTAGTTGTAAGTTTCCAGAATCCAAAATAGGAAACAAAAGAGCAATGAGCTGTGTACAGTGCCTAGGTAGGGCTATCATATGTGCAGCTCATAGGTTGAATGTGGCCTAGGGAACAATTTTATCTTGACTTCCAAGTTACCTGAGATATTCAAGTGTCACTGCAGCATGTACTAGAAGGGTGTAAGATGACACTGAGATCCTCGAGTTAGTGCTGACTTGAATTGATGGTGGTGCTTTTGAATCCAAGTTGGTGCAGGCAGGGCAAGGGTTAAGCAGCAGCAGTACTGAATACAGATTAAACGTAACAAGCTGTGTGTTGTACTTAGGGTCACTTTTGAGCACATTTGTTAAATGTGGAGTGGATCAAATGTGAGGGCATCAGATTTGATCAGTCACACTGAATCTTTTAGTGTTGTCTTATGGTCTGTAGTGGAAACTATCCACTGAGTGTTAGCTGGTGTTAATTTCATTTATTGCCACTGCAGGGGTGGCTGATGGCAGTTAAACCTTGTGCCATATGCAAAATGACTGATTTCCTGGTTGGATTTGTGTTACACCATCATCATTGTAGTGTTCTGGATCTACTGAAATGAAATTAGGTCTTTGTCTTTTAGATAACAGAGTGAGCTACATTTAAAAAAAAAATTAAAAAATAAAAATCTACTCTCTAATGTTCTACAGACTTCTTTTTGACAACCTCCCAGTGAGCTGTGATGGAACAATCATTGTTGATATATGAGGAGCTGATGCGTTCAGAGGGAAATTCTTCTTGAAGTTTGTTCATTTTTAACAATTAGAACTTTTGCAAGTTAAAACTCATGGTATCCAAGATGGACATGCAGGAAAGCAAGCACACAGGTGCTACCTGATTAAAAATGTTGGCTTGTGTTGCTGCCTAACAAAATACAAGAGGTCTATAAGAGAGGAAGGAGTCTTACTGTCTTCCAGAGAACTTTCAGCTGCTCTAACATCAGGTCATATTTTCTCTTCACTGTATTCCCTGCCTGATCCACTTACACTTCTTCCAGCTTTTATAATGAATGATGCAAGGGATCCACAGCTGATACTCTCAGGCTTTTTCCTGAATACTGTCAGCCTTTGAATTGCATAAGGCAAAGGTCCTACTGTATACAGAGTTAAATGTGCACCTGGGGACTGAAGTGACTTTCAAGTAGCATTTAATTCTTGCACATAAGAAATGTTTGAGTATTTAACTCTTGGATAAGGGAGATGTTTTCTGATTTCTATGTAAATCTATGTCTAGAGTAAGATGAAGAAACTTTGGGATGGTTTTGAAAGTTGTGAGACAGCAAACAAGCATTGAGTGAACTAATAGGTCTCATTCTATAGAGGAGCAGTCTTCAATGTGAAGAGTGGTAGGCTTGGTGTGACTGACACACAGCTACAGGTTTGGGTTTTGATTTTGGTTTTTTTTTAGTGGTCTGAAATAAGTAGTTTTTCTACTAGCTGGGATCTTTTGAAATAGAAATTCTTTGTAATAATTTCCCTTTGTATCACAAACTTACTCTTTTATGTGAAATAGGAGAAATCCATTTGCTGATACCATTTCTGTGAGTGTATGTTTTCTCACAATTTCTTGAGTAACTATGAGAGTTGGGGCTGTTCAGCCTGGAGAAAAGAAGGCTCTGAGGAGACCTTATAGCAACCTTCCAGTACCTAGAGGGGAGCCTGTGAGAAAGCTGGGAAGGGACACTTTACAAGGACTCGCTGTGATAGGATGAAAGGGAATGGATTGAAGCTTCAGGAGGCTAGATTTAGACTAGATATTAGAAATAAATCCTTCCATTAAGGGTGGTAAGACACTAGAACAGGTTGCCCAGGGAGGTCATGAGTGCTCTCTCCCTGGAGATGTTCAGGACCGGTTTGGATGAGGCCTTGAACAACTTGGTCTAGTGGAAGGTGTCCCTGCCAGTGCCAGTGTGATTGGAACTAGGTGATTTTTAAGGTCCCTTCCAAGCCAAACCATTCTATGAATTTATGAACTGTAATTATTAAAATGTACACATTTAAAAATAATTGCACAGAAAAGTCTGTAGATCATTAAACTTTTTTAAAATAAAATATTTCTTAGCTTACTTCATGTTGTGAAACTTTGCTCTAGAGCGGTGATTCAGTGGTGTTAGCTAAAAACTGTAGGAATTAGCTAAAAGTCATACTGGTTTCTCATACCCTCCTGCCTTTTTTTTTTTCTTCTTCTTCTTCTCCTTGCTATCAACTTCTGTTGTTGCCATCTTTTTATTTCCAGAGCATTTGATGGCAGCAGTTTTATTTTTTGAGTTGGTGGGAGAGAGGGAAGACCAAACACATGTACCTTGCCATTGCTGTGTGTGGGCAGCAGCTACTCTTCTGTAATTTCCAAAGTGGGCTCTCAAGGACCAGAGTCATGCCCCTCAACCTGCAGGGTATTACTACTCTGCATGGGGATTTCATGGATTTTTCAAGGGGAGCAAATAGTTGTCTACTGTTGAATAAAATGTTAAGTGAATATTTGTTGAAAGTAGTTCAGACTTAGGAAAATGCTAATTAGAATTCAATCCTCAGCAGGGAAGTAATTTATCTTATTAAAAATGTGTCCCAAAATTTAGACCTGATAATAAAGACTTCTGTAATATGATGTAATATTCTGCTTCAGCTACTAACATGGATTTGTTACTGAAGGATGATGCATTTTATATGCACCACAGCATTAAGNCCCCACCCAGCCTGGAAATGTGCTTGGGTAATGCCAGATAGGGGAGCAGTTCATCAGGGATTATACCAGATAGGGGAGCAGAAAATATGCTGTAGGGCTGCTGTCTGGCAGGTGCTCAGCAGGCTAAAAGAATGGACTGAAGGGAACTGCAAGAACTCTAGCAAGGACAAATGAAAAGTCCAATCCTGTGCAGCACTGTAAGCTGTGGACACAGTGGCCAGGAGCAGCTCTGCACAGAAGAACCTGAGGGTCCTGGTGAACAGCAAGTTGAACATGGACCAGGCATGTGTAGAGAGGCATGCTACAAACTCTGCCAGGGCATACAGGATCAACTTTATTACAGCTGGGCTGAATTCCCAAACACAGCCACCTGTCTATGTGGTCCATTGATTCCATTTTTTTTCATCTCACATGGTAGCAGACCAGGGGAGTGAAAAATATTAGCATAATTTCCTCATATACCTGGAAGATGAACCATAGTATAATTAGTCTTATTGGTAAAGGGTAAATGCACTCCAATAATATGCAGTTGAGAAATCAAAACAACACAGTCAGTAATAGATTGATTACCAATAACACGCAAAGGAAACAAATCAGTATAATAGGTTACATTCTTTAAGGTAATATTATCCTGTAGATCAGCNGTGTGATCTTTGATCACATTGGGTGATTCTCTGCTCCACAACCTCCCTGGAGGTGTTCAAGGCCAGGTTGGAGGAGGCCTTGAGTGCCCTGTACTAGTGGGAGGTGTCCCTGCCTATGGCCAGGGGTTGGAACTGGATGATCCTTGATGTCTCTTCCAACCTTACCATTCTATGATTCTTGCCAGTAGCCAGTAAGGACATGTGGAAAGAGAAACACAACTGTATCCTCTTCCCCATGTCAGTAGGGGAACAGGACCCTTCCATTCATTATCGTGTATGTCCCTGGTCGGGCACCATTGTAGAGAGGCAGGCTGCAAACTCCACCAGGGCATGCTGGATCAACTTTATCACAGCTACCTTTATGCTGTAATACACACATAACATTAACATAATATGGATGATTTATAGTTTTGTTTTGAACATACTTCTTCCCTTGATTTTGTTTCTCTTTGAGACATTCGTTCCTCTTATCTTAACTCCTTTCTCACAGGGGGAGATATCCTGTAACTCCTAGGAATCAACATTCTTCATTCTCTACACAGCTCATTATTTTTCTTTCTTGCATTCTTACAACCGTGTGCCTCTGACCTGTATCCAGCTGAGCCAACCCAGTATGAGAGAGACTGACACACTGGGGAGGCTCCAGCAGAGTGCTGCTTAGCTGGTGGGAGACTGGAGTACATGGCACATAAGGACAGGCTTAGGAAATATGGTTGTGTAGTCTGGTAAAATCTGAAGTGGGCTTTTCTTGCAGTCTTCCTCTGTATAAGAGGATGTAAGGGAGGGGTTCTTCAGGGTGCCCAGTGCAAGTACATAAGGCAATGACTGTGATGAGCTACATACCCAGGGAGGTTGTGGCTGCTCCCTCCCTGGAGGTGTTCAAGGCCAGGTTGGAGGAGGCCTTGAGTGACCTGTGCTAGTGGGAGGTGTCCCTGCCTATGGTAGGGGGTTGGGACTGGATGATCCTTGAGGTCCCTTCCAACCCTACCATTCTATGAAGGGAAATCCTGCCTGGCTATAAGGAGGAAATCAAACCACAAGTAAATTCACTTAAAAGTTTAAATGGTTAAGTAGGAGATTGTGTTCATAATCAAGATGAAATAGAATTAATTGTAACTTATATCTGATTCAAACATACATTTTAATTGTTACAGTATGCTGAACTATATTAAAATGAATTACTTTAAAGTAACATTAAAAAAATGTAAAATTTAAGAGGGTCATACCAGTGAACCTTTGGGATCTGTGGGGCAGCTGACAGAAACCAGATCTTTTCAGAATGAAACACTAAATTAGCAGCTGACATCTTGCTGTTGTGCAAAATGTTTTCTTATTTTCAGTTTAGTTTCTTTCTGTGACGAGGTTGTTCAAAGCTGAGAGACTTCTTTGCTTAAGGATAGTATTTAATGTGTTTGATATACTGAGTAATTTAAAACACAAAAGATAGTTTCTTCAACTTAATTTTCAGAATGTTGGGTTGGTGGCTTGATGTAGTCTTATTTAACACTTGATTGCTATCCAAAAGCTGTTTGAAAAAGACTGATAGATTAATCACCTATTTAATAAGAAATATCATTCAGCATTTTTGCTAAAATGAAATAAGAGAAAAATCCTGAATGTAAACATTGTGTAACATGAGGATTGATGTTAGGGCTTTATTTAATGGAAAAGTGTCATATTTAAGTATCTAAACAACTGAAAAATAGATACATTTGATTAGAAGACAATAGGAAATAATTAAAAATCCAAACTTAAAATTAGCAATGAGACTCCAAGCTGGTTGATTTTACTGAAGGCAGTATGTGATTAATGGTGCTCAGTATTCTTCCCTTGATCATTTCTAGGTATATCTTTTCTTTTTAACTGTCTAGCATCTACCTAATGAAACATATTTTCAGTAATTTTTACTCTTTCTTCACTGCTGAGTTTTTATTGGAAGAAAGAAAATCTAGTGAAAAGAATCCCTCTTACTTTTTCTTTTGTACCCTGCAAATGATCACAGTGACTTCAAAGAAGATTGTAGTCATAGAATCATAGAATAGTAAGGTTGGAAGGGACCTCAAGGATCATCTAGTTCCAACCCCCTGCCATAGGCAGGGACACCTCCCACTAGTACAGGTCACTCAAGGCCTCCTCCAGCCTGGCCTTGAACACCTCCAGGGAGGGAGCAGCCACAACCTCCCTGGGCAACCTGTGCCAGTGTCTCACCACCCTCACTGCAAACAACTTCCNGTGAGGGTGGTGAGACACTGGAACAGGTTGCCCAGGGAGGTTGTAGAGCACAGAATCACCCAACGTGATCAAGGATCATATTGGGTGATTCTGTGCTCTACAACCTCCCTGGAGTTGTTCAAGGCCAGGTTGGATGAGGCCTTGAGTGACCTGTGCTAGTGTGAGGTGTCCCTGACTATGGCAGGAGGTTGGAACTGGATGATCTTTGAGGTCCCTTCCAACCTTACCATTCTATGATCCTGTGATTATATTGTTATATCCTTTATTATATGGCATGATTCATTTATTATGAAATGAATCAAAATAATAGGTGCTCTGTAATATCTTTCCCCTTTTTTGAGAGGGGAAGAATTTTGTTGTTTAAACTTGTTTTAGTGTGTTGTGCAGTTTTTGAAGATGCGTAGTGCTAAATGCATTTGGAATTGATGTTTTGTGATTTTTCTGGAACTGTCTTTTGTGATATTCCAGAGAAGTGGCTATGAAAACCTAGGCAGTTCCCTTCAGTTCTGTAGTAATATACATGCAGTCTTTTGTTGTCACTGGAAAAAGCCTTAATGAGTATTAAGAGTGTGGTCAAGCTAGGCCATAGGTAGTTTGGTGTAGCATGGAATTTAAACTTTGACCTCAGGGCATATAATTCCAAAAGGTACTAACTTAAAAGAGAAAGAGTCATGAGTACTGTAAATGTATTCAATATAAAATACTAAGAATTTTAAAAATTGACTCTTTAGGTCTTGTTAAAAGAATTTCTTCAAAGCTTTTTAACTGTTCATTCCTCCTCCTGAATTATACCAATAGCTTGTTTCACGGTTTCATGTCTTGTCCTTGTATCACACCACCTTCCTCTCTCTGCATGGTTGACTGAATGTATTTTCCTTCCTTTGTGGATTTCTTCATTCCCTTCACTAGGTATATCATATGGTGATGTTTTGGTGACTAGTTGTAATTCTAACTTTAAAATGATGGTTTTGGTTTGGGGTTTGTTTCTTTTTAATATAAACTAAAGCTTAATATTTCTAGTAACAGTTTTATTATACCTATATAAATGTCTCAAATGCTCTATAACAGTTCTTTTAAATTAAATCTCTTAAAGAGAAGGTCTCTTACATAATCAAACATTTATTTCTTAAGCACCACTTAATGTTATAACCATTTCAACATCTTTGCTTCAGGTAACTAATTCACAGTACCAGTTCATGCCTGTTAGTTGTTTATCCAGCCAAGAGCTGCTGGTCCCAGCCCCACTTTGCAGTCCATCTGGTAAAACAAGCAACCCTCCATCACATATGAAGCTAATTGTTAAATAAAACCATTGAACAGCTTGAACACCTCCAGGGAGGTTGTGGAGCACAGAATCACCCAACGTGATCTTTGATCACGTTGGGTGATTCTGTGCTCCACAACCTCCCTGGTCAACCTGTTCCAGTGTCTCACCACCCTCACTGCAAACAACTTCCTCCTAACATCCAGTTTCAGTCTCCCCTCTGACACTTTAAAGCAGCTTTTTGTAACAGGCTTTCTTGTTTGCTTTTTTTTTTAATTTTAAACTGTGGGAAAAATAACCACAACATTTGGCATTCCATTATGTTGCAATTCCTTTTTTGTGTGTTTTAAGAATTCCTCTGTTGATGGTAGTTCCCTCAAAATGGGCAATTATGTTTTATGCTTGGGGAAATATTAGTTGGCTTCAGTTAATTTGCTTGTATTTATAATTGTGTTTATATAAATTCTCTGTAAACCTCTTCAAGTGCACCATCAGTAGCAATATTAAGCCAAGGGGGCATTGTTTTCTCCAAAAGACATCATGTATAAACTGAAAACTTGTTATATCACTCTTTTTGCATTTTTATGAAATGATGGGGTTTTACAGCTTTTTCCTTTACATTGTTTATAAGCCTTATTAAGAAGCCAAATACATTTAATTCTTAACTATTTTCTACTTATTTATTGCCACGTAGGTGGAGAACGAACTTGCGGTGTACATGAGCTGATCTGCATTAGAAAAGGTAAGCAGTGATTTGTGAAACACAACTTCTTAGCTTATGAGTATTATTGGTGACAATCTGCTACCTAATGTTACAGTTGAGTGTTTTGTTGATCTTAGTGTTGCATGTTCATGTGGCAAAATATTTTAATGCCAACACTATTGATAGGGGGGATGGGAAGTGAAATAAAACGTGAAAGTTGCAAAGCTCCTCCAGTCCAAGCCCCCTGCCAGAGCAGGATCACCTATACCAGATCATACAGGAATGTGTCCAGGCAGGTTTTGAATTATCTGCAGAGAGGGAGACTCCACAACCTCCCTNTTGAGGGGCCCAGAGCAGAGCCTGGCTCCATCCTTCTGGCATTCACCCTTTACATGTTTATGAACATTAATGAGGTCACCTCTCAGTCTCCTCCAGTCCAAAGAGCCTCAGCTCCCTCAGGCTCTCCTCATAAGAGAGATGTTCTGTTCCCTTAATTTCCCTTATTTGATGAGTTACATGGAATTTGTTAATGTTGAGCTGTGATAGAAACCACAAAAAGTTTGTTTGCCTTGTCCAGATATTTGTAGGATGATTTTAATTTTAGTAGTAATAGGATGTTGTGAGGATATTTTAAAGAACTGATCTAATGAGCTGACAACCCTGCATTGTCTGTTGAGTTCCCAACAAATTAAACTTCTTTGAAATCAACTGTATCAGTGATGAAACCTGTAATTGAGAGAGGGTGAAACAAAGCTGTGGTCAAGAGAGGACTTCTATAGGTTTAAAGCTGAGCTGACTAAACTGCTCAGCTGATCCAGTGACTAGATGCAGTTCTGTTTTCTGCCCTTTTTGGCAGTGCTGTGCTTCTTTTCATGGTATTGTTGAATCTCTGTGTTCTGACCTTAAGGTAATCTTAACAACAACAAGAAAATAAATAGTTTCTGCAGGGATTAGGTTCTAGCACTGACTCACAGTTCAGTCAGAAGAATCTAAGTTACTTCAAAAAAAGTGTGGTGGGAGAGGAGAAGGGCTGCAAAACTCTTTTGACAGCAATGAAGTATTAGACTGGCTCAACAGAATTATCAAACCACATCATACTTGGAAGGAATAGGTTGTTTTGCCTTCTCTCTAGGGCTTAGTTTCACTTACATTCACTTGAAGCTTTTAGTAAAATTAAACTTTAAAAACATTTACTTAGTATCTTCTAACCACAGGTTATGATGAAAAGTAACTTTATGGTTACAAGTCACCTTTTCCAAATAGCTACTAAATGAATGATTTAATGTGTGCAATTTGAAAGTATTGTAACTGAAAACATTTTTCTGCTTGTAAACTGTGCTGGTTTTGTTACTTCTTCCAAAATGAGAAAGGGAGATTCCTTTTTCCTCTTTATGTTATGATGTGGTTTGTTTTATTATTTTTTATTTTAAAACAAAACCCTCTTTTATCAATGTTTGTTTTTTTCATTGATGAATAAGTTGGTACACACAGTGCTCAGAATTCCTATCTGTAATAATGAATAAGTTGGTACACACAGTGCTCAGAATTCCATCTGTAATAGGCTCTGTTTTTCTTTCTGAATTGTGAAACTCATTGGAAGTTCAGGAAGCTTCCTGATAAAGGTTCAAAATCTAATTAATCTTGCAAATCCTTATTTCTTTCAGGTTACTGTCATGATTTTAAGAAAAAAAAAATACTTCTCTGTTCTGGGAGGCAGTGCTGCATGTTTTTTAATGTTAGTGCTGGGAATATAAGTTGAAAAGACCTGTGTTATTTCTTGTAAGGTTTTATGTTACATTTGAACACTAAGCCCATTTGTCACTGATAAGATAGAAGACATTTTTTGTTTTTAAAGTAACAGTTGCATAAAACCTGTGTTTTAGCACTGGTGGTTATAAATGAGCCTAGGGATTAGTGTGGTTAAAAGAGAAGTATCCTCTTAGCATCGTTTTTATCTGCAGAATGTTGGGTTCCTTTTTGCTTTGTATGAGTTTCCATGACTATTGTAATTTTGTGCACCCTGGTGCCTGCTCATAGAATCCTAGAATGGTAAGGTTGGAAGGGACCTCAAGGATCATCCAGTTCCAACCTCCTGCCGTAGGCAGGGACACCTCCCACTAGTACAGGTCACTCAAGGCCNTCCCTCTGGATGGATCCCTGGGTCATTTTACAAAGTGTGAGGTGGCAGGTAACTCCCAAACCATCACACCTGCCCTCTAGCAAGTCGACTGTGCCACACAGCTTGGCGTCATCTGCACACTTCCTGAGGGTGCACTGATTCCTCTGTCCATGTCACTGACAAAGATGTTAAAGAGCACTGGTGCCAGCACTGACCCCTGAGGGACTGCACTTGGCAATCCTCTTCCTCATCTCTTGGCTGTGCTGTGAAAGCCAAGCCTTTTTTTGTTCTGTGAGCTCACTGTGGAAGTTTGATGGACAAATTACAATGACACACAGGTAATTCTCTGCAGTCTTGTGTGGTGCTAGGTAGGTTTGCACTGTTCCTTCTCCTTTTTTGACTGATGTCCATGTGACTGTGGTGCCAGGAGTGTACACTCTAGCACTCCTAAAATTCATGCACTCATTTTATCAAATGCTGTCTATGAAGCTTTGAGGAAGCATGGACGAAATGATTCTGCGTTTGCTATTTGTCTGAAAGCTTCTGATGCTTTCTGCCAGGTGATGTAGTTAGAGGCTCATGTGAAACCACAGAACATATCTGGTTGAAAGAGATCTTGAAGATCATCCAGTTCAGCCTTCTACCCAACACCAAAGGGTCAGCCTTAAGCTATGTCCCTGTGCACCAGGTCCAGACACCACTTCTTATGTTTGATAACCCTTTCAGCAAAGAAATATTTCCAACTATCCTAATCCTAATCCTCCCCTGGTGCAGCTTGTAACCATTTCCTGTCACTTGTCATCAAGCAGAAGAGGCTGTCCCTCTCCTCACTCTGAGTCCCTTCAGGTAGTTGCAGAGAGCAATAAGGTGTCCCCTCAGCCTTGTCCTCTCTAGACTGAACAACCCCAGCTCCCACAGACACCCCTCATAGGTCATGAAACCTCTGAAAGAAAGATTATTAGTAAATAGCTGGTGTAAGTAACTAGAATTCTTAGAGACATCAAGCATTTTGCTTGACTCTCCATCTTTTTCATAGTCCTTCCAGATACCTTGTTGCTGATAAGCAACTCATATGATAAAGAGAGATGTTCCATCTTACTTGTCTTGTACTGAGTAGGGAAAAGGGAGAAGCAAGCAGGCAAGATGTGTCTTCCATGAATAATGCAAAGGGAAACTTTCCATTTTCAAATAATGGAGTGTAAATAGAATTTCTGTGAGGATGATCCAACTCGAACAGCACCTGTTGCTGAGAGTTAATTTTTATCTCTGGTTGGCAAAGTAACATATTCCTAAATGGTCTTTTTCTTAGCTGCCCATTCAGTTTTGCTGGGAAAATAGGAACCTTGGGGTATTGCATGATGAAATATGGAAAGAGACCAGAAAGGTATGCAAATTATTTGATGGAAACTTTTTAATCTCTATACAAAGGCATAACTGTAAATAAAACCCCCAAAGCTTAAAAAGGAAATACCTATTCTGAGAATACTCAACTGTTGAAATAACTTGTAGCTTCACCACTTCTTTTAAATTTTGCATTTCTCAAATTAGCCAAAACCATGGAGGGTTTTTTAATGTTCATTATCTCAATCTTTTAAAATACCCTAGACTGCAAGAAGGTGCATTTTAATTTGAAACACTTGCATTGTTATTTAAAAGCACCTTTGATGTTAACTATGCTTCATTGAAACAAATAGAACTAATGTAGCTTGTAGGTTTAGTTTCTAACTTTCTAAGACTCAGGATCTCCAAGTGTCAGTTAAAATGCTTCTTGAATATTTGAGATCACAGAATCACAGAGGCTG
>WBNM01018914.1:0-12318 GCA_013399055.1 Ramphastos sulfuratus | reverse complement strand
GATTCTGTGATTCTATGGTAAGTGCCATGTCCAGGAGGATGCAGCCATTGACCATCTATCTGCTCAGTGAACTACAACATGGCAGCAGATGCTACACCAGTACCTTTCTGATAGGGCTCTTCAAAAGTAAACAATATTCATGTTGGACATCTATGTAATTTTCCAATTATACACAGTTCATATAATACCTTGTCATAGCATTTCAAAATACACTTCCTGTATCTGCACAATTAATCTTTGTTCTCACCCAAACATGTTTTTATAGGAAGAATGAATGACCTTGGCCTCTCCTCCATTGGGTGATCTGTGTAAGGAAAATAGAAAAATTTGCCCAGGGATAGGAAAATAAATAATAGAGTTCAATACAGTTTAATAAATAAATCAGGAAAATACAAGTAAGTCTCAAAAGTGTTTTGTTAGTGGCCATAATAATTCATAAGACCAAGCACAATCCATTGCCTTACATCTCCTCTTCTCTCTCACTAGAATCAAGTGCAATGTCAATTTTCACTGCTTCCAGAAATTACTGAAAGCTCCCCAGTTTTTAACCAAGCTGTGTCACTAGGAAACTCACTCCACAGAATGATGGTTTAGGCAGAGATTGAGTGTACAAAAAGAAGCAAAATTAATTAAGTGTGAGTTATAAATGTGTGAACTAGGACTACAAAGATGCTGAGGGGACTGGAACATCTATCTTATGAAGAAGGACAGAGAATTTGGGTTTTTTAGTATGGAAAAGAGCAGACTGAGGGGGATCTCATCAATGCTAATCAATACTTAAAGGGTAGGTGTCAGGAGGACGGGACTAGTCTTTTTTTCAGTGCTGTCCAGTGACAGGACAGGGGGTAAAGAGAACAAACTTGACCATACAAAGTTCCATCTAAACATGTGAAGGAACTTTTTAAATTTAAAGTTGGTGGAGCACTGGAACAGGTTGCCCAGAGAGCTGATGGAGTCTCCATCTTTGAAAACATTCAAAACCCACCCGGACATGTTTCTGTTGGGTTGGACTGGATGATCTCCAGAGGCCATGTCGTGGTAGGCCTAAACAGGCCAAGTTAGGTTTGTGAATGTCCTGGTTTATGCAGACATGTTTTTCTGCTCTCTCTCCNAGTTAATGTATATATTTAATAGTTATTTCCAGATCCTGTTATAACCTGTATATAGTTTCCATAACTTTGCAAAGAGCCTGTTATTATTGTTATTATTATTATTATTAAATGGTGGTCGGGGTGGTGCGAGTTCTGATTATTTAATATTAATAAACTATATATATTAATATTTTTATAATATCGACTCGCAGTAGCTAATTACCCGCTCCGCGACAGGCCACTTCCAACCCCTACCATTCTGTGAGTCTATGTAATTTTGTTTAAGTGCTTTTCTAATGTATCTTAACATCAGCCCAAGCCAGTGAGCAAAGCGGGTAGGGAAATGCGTGAAAACAAGCCAGTAAAATTAAGCAGTCTCTAAGACATAATTAATGCAATCAGTGAACACTTTACCATTATATTTCTTTGTTTCTTCTTGGATAGCATCTGTACATAAGTGGGGAAAAAAATCTGGACTGTTTCTGTAGCACAAGCAGCTCTGGGACGCTGGAGCTGCTGGCTGCTGACAATGCTGTAGTGAGGTTCTGGAATGGTGGGGTTTGTGCTCCATGGCAGTCTCAGAATGCAGTGACAGTCTGTGGCTCTGAAGGGCATTGAAGCATTAAAGTGACTTTAAAATGGGATAGTTAAGGTACCTGACAACGACAGATGGAAAGTTCCTTAGCTGACATTAAAGCTGTTTAAAGGAAAAAGTGACTAAGAAAATCAGTGAGATGTACACTCGAATAGTTTTTAAAACTACAGAATCACAGAATGGTAGGAGTTGGAAGGGACCTCTGGAAATCATTGAGTCCACTTCCCTGCCAAGGCAGGGACACCTAGAGAAGGTTGCAGAGGATGATGTCCAGGATGGTTTTGAATTACTCCAGACCTGGAGATTCCACTGCTTCCCTGGGCAGCCTGTTCCGGTGCTCCATCGTCCTTAAATTAAAGAAGCTCCTCCTCATCTTTAGATGGAATTTCTTACATTCAAAATTATGCCTGTTATCCCTGGTCCTGTCACTAGGTACCACTGGATAAAGACTGGTCCTATCCTCCTGTCACACACCCTTTATCTATTGATAAGTTAATGTAAGTCATTAATTCCAAACACTAAATATGGTGCTGCTTTTGAAACAATTTTAATTACAGAAAAAAAGCTGTAGCAAATAAAATAAATATGGTTACTGTTTGAAGTGCTCCTCACAGTAATTTTATTTATTTGGTAATAGTTTCAGCATAAACTAAAGTAGTTTCTTGTGAATAACATAATATTACTGGCCTAATAGTAAGAAATACAACCATCAGTCATATGAAAAATAGTCCTAATAGCTGCTAGGCTATAGAAGGATTGTTCTGGGAGGTTTTCCTCCTTAAAGTGCACTTGAAGAAGAGAAGGCTCCAGAGAGATCTTATAGAACCCTTCCAGTATCTGAAGAGGCTACATGAAAGCTGGGAAGGGAGTGTTTAGAATGGCTTGTAGTGATAGGATGAGGGAGAAGGGATTGAAGATTGAGGAGTGAAGATTTAGAATGGAATAGGAATAAGTTCTTTACAGTGGGGGTGATGAAACACAGGAACAGGATGCTCAGGGAAGGTCATGGATGCCTAAGCTGAACAAGGCCTTGAGCAACCTGGTCTGGTGGAAGGTATCCAAGTCCATGGCAAGGGGTTGGAACTAGATGATCTTTGAGGCCCCTTCCAACCCAAATCGTTTTATGAATCTATAAATGTACTGTCTTATGTGGTATCTTTCATTTAGACTGCCCAAAAGGTCCTCTGGATCTGATGAAAGATGGATGCAGGTAATGAAGGTGTTGGAAAGAAACTAAGATAAGGTCCTATCACAAACAGTGATGGATAATTTAAACACAACCAGAGGAATAGTGTGATTCATAGATTTGTAGAATGGTTTGGGCTGGAAGGCATCTTAATGACCATCTCATTTCAATCCCCCTGCCATGAGCAGAGACACCTCCCACTAGAGCAGGTTGCTCAAGACCTCGTCCAATCTGGCCTTGAACACCTTCAGGGAGGAGGCATCCACAACACTGGACTAAACGGTGGTGCATGGTGGTGGGTGCTAGCAAGGAGGAATCTAACATTTCAAGGGGTTTCTGTGAGAGAGTCTGTCACTTAATCATAGAATCATTAGGGTTGGAAAAGTTCTGCCTCTGCTTCTCTTGATGCTGTTTTACAAGAAACAAAACTGCATGGCTAGAAAGTAACTGCTATAGTGCTATTTCTGGAGCTCAGGTGAAATAAAAAGCACCGCTGTAGAGTTTTTCTGGTGTGACTAAGTGACCATTTCACTAAACTGTAAAGGCAATTCATGTAGAGCTTAAATTTACAAATGGTGCAAGAGACATCTTGCATCCAAACACTACTTCAATTACATTTGTTAGTAGAGCAGATATCACTCAGTAAGCTGAGGAAGGAGCTTTAGTGGAGCCATTGGTATTGTGCTAGACCACAAAAGCTCTTTGGATTTTTGATATTTCAAAACCTTGTTTTTCTTCTATAAGTAGTGCTCTGAGGGCTTAAGAACTGGGATGAACCACAAGCTTGTAAACTGGCCACAAAAATCACTTCATGCCCTTGCTCAAGCATGCCCACAAATAGGGTGAGATTTGACTGTGGCTTTAGGATGTAGCAGAACTTAGCAGAATAATGATACTCTTTTATTCTTTCATAGAATCATAGAATGGTTTGAGTTGGAAGGGAACTTGAAGACCGTCTGCTTCCAAACCCTCTGCCTCTTTACTAGCTATGATTTTCTTCCTGTGAGATTTATCCAGCAACATTTTTTTCCCAGAATTTTTTTTTTTTTTTTTTTTTTTTTTAGCACTGCAGCTTCAGTCTCTGTGGCAGAGCCATGAAAGCTGCTCTGTCATGTGTTTGAATTAGAATGTTAACAGGGCAAGAGCCAGGGAAAACTATCCTGGCAGCTATAACACTGTGTACTGAGAGACAACATATGATGAGGAAAATTAATGGTAGTAGCACATCAGCTCATACAAATGTGACTGCTATTTTTTATTTGTGTCTGCTTTCTGCTCCTGAGCCATGGGAATTATGCAGAGGGTAAAGAAAAGTGACAGCTTGAACAGCTGCCTATTGAAACTGAGGGCTTGAAATGATGAAATTTGTAGATTGGTTTCATCCTATAATCTTACTGCTCATCATTGTGACACCTGCCAAAAGCTCTCTCAGTACATGTTTTTAACATGTTCCTCGAAATGGTTCTGTTCGTTCTTGGTTTTAGGGCTTTTGTTTTGTTGTTTGGGTTTTGGCTTTTTTTTTCTTTGATTGGATTGGTTTGATTTTTTTGGGAGGGGTGTGTGTGTAATGATTTCATGGGCTTTTACCAAAGTCCTGGGGACAAACTGATCTTTAGGGTGTCTTCTACAGGAGATATTGGCTTTGTAACATGGGCAAGAGAGAGGTTTTGATACATTGTACATAATAAAAATAGTAAATTCTTTATGATAAGGATGATGAGATGCTGGAATGGGTTGCCTTATCCCTGGAAGTGTTTAAGACCAAGCTGGATGAGATTTTGATCAGCCTGGTCTAGTGAGAAATGTTTCTGCCCATGGCAGCGGGTTTGGAACTAGGTAATCTTTAAGTCTACTTCCAACTGAAGCCATTCTATGATCTAGTGATCATGGAAACGTTGGGTAGAAGGTTGGACTTGATGATCTTAGAGGTCTTTTCCAACCTTACTGATTCTATAATTCTGCAAAATCAAGAGATGAGAGAAGGATATATGACAGCTAATTGTCAACATCAGGAGCAACCTTATGGTTGAACTGTATTGAGTTGAGCCCAAAACAGACGTACTGGATTACAGAATCATAGAATGTCCCACGTCCATGGGCAGGGATGCCTCCCAACTCGACTTCGTTGCCCAGTGTCTCATTCAATCTGGCCTTAAACACTTCCAGGGAGGGGGCATCACAACCACTCCAGTCCAAACCTACTCTCCCTCAGCTTAAAACCATTTTCCCTAGTCCTGTCGCTAGACACCCTTATGAAAAGTCTCTCTCCAACCTTTCTCTAGGCTCCCTTTGGGTATTGGAAGGCAGCTATAAAGTCCTCCTGGAGACTTCTCCAGCCTGAACAGCCCCAGCTCCCTGGACAGCAATGTGCTTGAAACACTAAGTTTAGAAAATCACATAGATGCCCTTCTGTCTAACTTGCACTCACAGAAGATCTGTGTGCTAGATTTTTATATGTATCTTGAATTTCCTGTAGTGTTGTTTCATCTCTATTCATTTATTATTCAGTATCAACATTTCATTTTTTTTTTCCTTATGAATTTTCCTTTTTTGTTGCCTAGCACCATTTAAACATTTCTGAATACTACGTTTTTGCCTGATTTGCATGAGTAGACCACACAAAATGAATGGGGCTTAATGGATAAAAAGCCTTTTTTCCCAAGTTTATTACCTTTGCATGCTAATTCAGAGTCAAATGCATTCAAACCCGGTGACTCATTTACAAGATCCTTGCAGAAATAGCTGATCTGAGGATGAAAAATCAGGCTGTTTGTACTGGTGGTTTTGACACACTCCAGGTATAGTTCAGTAAAACGAAGCTGAGCTGGTGGGATATGAAGTGATGTATGTAATGACTAAGCAAAGGAGAAAAAAAAAAAAGTCCTGCAAGAAGGATTAGGGGAAATTACATTGTTCAAAAATAGTATTTTTACACTCATCTTAGAACTTCTAGAGTCTTATAGGTGTAAGTTAAGATAAACCTGTTGCTGCAGATCTGAGCTGATTTCCTTGCCCTTTCCAGTTACTAGAGAGCTTTGAAATTCAGCTTTGTGTGTCTCCTGATGTAAAGCAGCAATGACATTTCAATGCTACCAGCATACAAACAACTAGGTACTGTATCACCTGAAAAAAGTGGCTTATCTTAGTGGAGAGGGAGACCTCGTAAATATGTTTTGTTGATAATGAACTTCTTGACAGCTTCAATCATGGCCTATTTTTTCTCCTGGATAGGTGGGTATCTGACTCTTTATCTCTGTACTGGGTTAAGGAACTTCCCCCCTACTACTGAAATTTAATAGACCAGCTCAAATGGGTTGGAAGTAAGATGAAGCTATATTTACAGCGAAGGTAAATTTACAAGCATATATACACAATATATTTACAACTATTTACAATCATATACAATTTAGAAATAATACAGAAATCCAGCCTTCCTCTCCAGATGAAGAAAAAGCCCAGAAGGTACAACATCACCACCCTCTCTCTCTCTCTTCAGATGGAAAACAACCAGCAAGGTTTATGAGTTATCTGGTCAGCCAAGGTTAGTGGAAGAGATTAGAGCAGAGTGAAGGAGAAGTGAAAGAAAAGGCATTCCAGAGCAAAGAGGGACAAATTGTTTACATCTTGACTTTTTATTGCTTTTAGCAAACCAATGGATGATATAGACTTTATCATTATTATTCTTTTACAACCAATGATCTAAGGTCTCTCATTAGAATATTCCAATTAGCCTCAAACCAGCACAATTTCTTACCCACAGCTGCTGGCATTGTTTCACTCTGTCATAAAATTTGGTCTGTGTTTTCCCCAGTCCCTGATGATTTTTCTTCACATTTATGAGTTTATTTGTATATTTGAGATACTATATACTGGCTTTCTCCAAAGGGATTTACTCTCAGGCAGTTCATGTAGCCCTTGACTGTGTGTCAGAGAAGAGCTTCATGCTGCTCTCCTTTTGTGAAGTCACATATAAAGATTGCAAATCTGGAACATCAGGAAGAACACCAGTTTTGTAAGTTTGCCTGTGTTTAAAATGTGATGTAACTGATACTGGCCTTCTCTGGCTGCCCTCTGATTCTGAATCATTCTTGAGCTATTATATATCACTTGAAGCACAAAAAGCTTTTGCTGTCCTCTGGTATTCTAAGACTATCTCTATAGAATTTAAGAGTTAATGTATTTGGGGGGGGGTTTTTGTACCTCTTGATGAGATTCTTTTAGACAGATCTTTGCATATCTTTGTAAATGCTAATTAGCTCATTTAATAAGTTCCCTTACACTATTGTTTCCTACTTGCTGCACTGTAGTTCCCCAATTCTCCACAGTCTGAATTTAAGAGCTGGTCCCGCAGAGCTTTTCATTCCTTATCTTCCATTCAATTCAGGGCACAGATCCGCCTCTCCCTCACCCTGTATGAAAGGCAGCTATTTGGCACTAAAGATAAGCTTGTCTTGGACAGGTGTTAGTTTATTTTTTGTGAGGAGGTGGGACTCAGAATCTAGGGAAAAAGAAGGTTGCAGTGAAGGTAATTCGAAATGAAGGGTCAGTTTCTCAAGAGTGTGAACTGCTGAATTTCATGTGATTAACAGAAGGATATGGCAATTGCCAGAGCACTGGCCAAAGGTTTGGGAACTTGTTAACTGTTGATGCTTTGATCCAAGTGTTTTCCTGTTAATAAAGCACAGTATCTCTTCCTGGTCATAATTTAATGTTGCAATAAAACATTGGGTGATTTTAAAAAGACACGGTTTTTGCTCTCAGAATGAATATCAGGATAGCAGAGCAATTTGCAACAAGAAACATAAATCCATATTTTCAAACATTCAAATCTAACTGGTACAAATGGATATATCACCTCTCCTGTAGTCCTTGAAACTTGTCCTTACATCTGATTTGCTGAATTTACTTTAGTTTGAATAATTTATTGTCCATGTTTCTGTGACAGGATCTGAAATTAGGTCTATTTGAAAATGGAAAATCTGTGAAGGTCCTTTGTGCTGCTAAGTCATTCCTGTAGGCTTTCTTTTATGTAAGTTAAGCATTCTATTAAACACATCATGGTTTATGTACGGATTGAGGAACTAAATTGCACACCTTAATACAGATTGGGTAAAATACTCTTGGAATGTCCATTTCTAAACCAGGGTTGCTTGAGAACAGCTATCTGCCTTAGGAGTGTTTGACACATGCATGACTCACATTGGGAAGTAAGGTGTGGAGGTAGATAGGAAATTATCTTGGAGTCCCTCATCAGACAGTAGCATAGAATTGCAGAATGGTAGGTGTTAGAAGGGACTTCTGGAGATCATCCAGTCCAACCCCCTTGCAGGATCACCTAGACCAGGCCACACAGGAATGTATTCAGTTGGATCTTGAAAATCTCCAAATGGGGAATACAGAAGCTCTCCGGGCAGTCTGCTCCAGGACTCTACCACATCACAAATGTTTTCTCCTTGTGTTGAGGTGGAACTTTCTGTGTTCCAGCTTGTGTCCACTGACTTTGGTCCTATCACAAGGCACCACTGGAAAGAGACTGGCACCTTCTTCTTGACATCCGCCCTTCAGATATTTGTAAACATTAATAAGATCCCCTCTCAGTCTTTTATTTTCCAGTAGTGTAGCAAGGAAGAGATGCTTATTTAAGGAGGTGATTATTTCCAGACAGAGAACTATAGTTCTTGAAGGTGAAGAAGAGCACTAAATCTGCTAACAATGAGAAGGCCAGATGAAGAGGGCTCTAGCCAAAATGTGTTTTGTACGTGTGTTAATGCAATAATTAGCCTGTGGTCTGCGTGCCTTGCAAAACAAAATACATCTATGGACTTTGTTGTCGTGGTAGGCCTAAATAGGCCAAAATAGGCTTATACATTCCTGGCTTGCCCAGTCATGTTTTTCTGCTCTCCCTCCTTCTGTTTTGGGGAGAAGCAACAGGCGGAAATAAGACAAAAGAATCTGGAGCCACTGAGTCTGAGGACTGCGGCCTGCCCAGACTTGTTTTGAACCCTGCGGTAAACAAAGTACACACGGTTGCCTTGTGCAAGTCTGTGCTCTGCCCTAAAAAAGGTAAAGCAAGCCAATGGCTTCACTTAATATGGCCAAACTTGGCTAACTGCCATTCTGATTGGCTGATCTGTGTCCAAAGTCCCATTAGTCTCAGGCTGTATGGATATAAAAGTAGATGAGCAGGGAGCACAACATGTGCTCTGCCATTGTATCTGGGCGCTCTGCTCTCTATCCCTGCTCCTACTACCTTATATCCTGAGCTGCGTGGAACTTCAGCGACCAGGATCAGGCTCTGATGCCTCCACGCAATCGGCCTGCACAGCCAGTGTGACACTGTGCTGAGACTGCACACTGCAAGACATCCTGCCTGCACCTGAAAGCCTCCCGCCAGAAGGGAAGTCCTGGAGATACCACAGATCACCCAGAGAGTCAGACCAGGTCAGAGATTGTCTGCCTCCTTTCTCCAACACCCAGAAGCCTGGGAAAACTCCAAAGCCTCTAAAGGCTTTGAGACCACCAGCAGCAATCCTGCCACAAGCTTTGANCCAGCAGCAATCCCGCCACAAGCTTTGAGTACTATCCCATAATATTTTGTGAGTAAATACTTAAAGTCTCTTGTAATTCATTAGTTGCCTTCTGCCATAAGCAGAAAGGAGCTTCCTGCATTCATCTAGTGGATAAGCAGGATACTTGACCACAAGCGGTGTAAGTGACCGCTAAAATCTTCTCTTTCAGCAAAAATGTTTGCTTATGCTAGTTACCTTTTAAAGTGTTCCAGTTTTGCCTGTTCCCTGTATGTATAAACTTCTAAACGGTGCGTTTTGAGCCTTGTAAATACGTTTTCTGGTGAGATTTAATGTTCATAAACAATTTTCATAGTTATTAACAATCTCTGCCTGGATATCAAAATGAATATAGATTATTAGTTTTGTATCATTTTTTAACATTTGTAAGACATTTGGCTCCTTGCAGTGATTTTTTGTATTTATTTTGCTTTGTGCTATTCTTTTGTCAGTGAGGAGTATAGTTTTGTATAGGTGGAAATCAAATTGATTCTCATCTCAGTAAGCTCTTTAATAAAAATTCCTTTCATTTGTTTTTGTTTGTCACCACGAAAGAAAATAATATGTGTTCCTCTGGATTATACTGGAAATTTAATTAGCCTTGCCAACAAAAATCAATTCTTATTTTATTTTTTTTCCTCACAATTATGATTGTATTTTCCTAGAAGAATGACACCAATGCTTATGTTGGGAAGCACTAACTTAGTCACATTCATCCTTTCTCTTGGAATATTGTGTAAACACAAAAGCCAGGGAACTAAATGCTAATAAACAAGCACTATCTTGAGGCATCTTCTTGAGTAGCATTTAGATGCTCACTTTATGAAAATAATTATTTTTTCTTTGTAACACCTACCTAGAAAATACTATGGGTAAAGTGGGAGGAAAGTGTTTTCAAAGCAAGCTTCAGAATCTCAGTGACAAGAGCTTATTGCTTTTTCCTAAGCACCTCTGTAGGATTTTTCCTAAATTAGTGACTCTGATTTTCATTCAGGTTTCACTTTTGGCCTTTCTTCTATTTGATAGTAGGGTAATATAAAATGAATTTAAAACAAAGAATAAAACAAAACTAAAACGTGGACCTGGACAAGAATGATCAGATCTTGCTTGAGTTTTATGAATGAAGGCTCGTGAAGCAATACTGACTGTGCTCTTTGACCAGAATGAAGGTGGCCTCTGCTCTTTGTACTGGTCCAAAGTGAAGATTCTTGATTTCACTGATGATCTTATTTAACAGATTTCAACATGCCAGTAACTATAATTCCTTGTTTTACTTCCAGTATCTCTTTTCAATCTATACATGTGATATTACATCAGGGTACTCCAAGTGGAGTAGTATGCTCATCTGATAGCCTCTCTCAGGTGTATGAAAGTAAGCTAATGTAAGGAAATACACAATTGTTAGTAAGATACTCATCTACACTGGTCATCACAGTATCTGTGGCATCAGATTCTCAAATACCAGCAATACCAAAGTACCTTCTAGTTCCCTTACACTAAAATTTTGCGAGACTCCTGTTTATTCCTTTTTATTATTCCTTTTTATTCACTGTCCATATACCACAAAAACCCTGTTAGCTCATGACATTCAAGGAGAAACTCTACACACAGCAATGTACTGTACTGTTGTATTTAGTTTTATTCATTTTTAACAAGCAAAGTAGATCTCTGAAGACTTCATTCCTCCAACATATGTTCTTTAATTTATACTTTAAAGTATAATGAAGCTGCAATGCTGTGTTTTAACCTCAGTGTAGAATTGAGCTCTTGTTACGGCTTCATGGGAAAATCAAGCTGGAAAAGAAGGGTCGGTTCACAAGGAACAAGACTCTTCATCTTTAAAATCTATTATCTTAGATAATAATTGGATGTGACATGAGAGAAAGACATATGCAAGCAGAAAAGGGTATTGATTTGTGTGTTAACTCTGATAAAGCTGGAAAATTCTCTTAACATGCAATTCCGTAGCAGATTGATCAAACCAAACCCTCTTAACCTGTTGGTATAATTAACCCTTGCATTCATCATGAGCATAACATGTTCAAATGCAGCTCTTAGAACTTTAACCAAACCACACCACGAACACTTGCTGGTTGTGGATGGTGGAAGCCCACATTATTACACATGAGGTCCTGTGTACAGCACTTGAGCTATAATTGAAAGACATGTTTTCTGCAGGCAGAGAACAAGAGTCTAATTGCACCACGAAGATTTGGGACCTGGAGACTGATACTAATGAGCAGCTTTAATATTTGAACTTGCCATGGTACTTGACATGTGGATCAACAGAAAGCTAGAGATAAACCTGTGGTGAACAGCTGTGAGTTTCATCTGCTTAGAATTTCTTCCCTGATGTCTGTGCATGGAAATTAGCTTTGGCAATTATGTATTTTTATTTATGTTCCTGCCCAGGCTCATGTTTGACTGAAAGGATTAAAATGTCAGGTGTATACAAAGTTGTGCTGACCCCATAGCTAGAGCTAAATCCTCTCTCTTAGCCTTGTCTTCTGAATCATTTACTGCAACGTAGTGGCAAATTTATGAGCAAAAATATGTGGCTGAAAAATTACATATCAGGACCTTAAGAGGAGAACTGAAAAATTTACTTTCAGTTTTCATTCAGATGAAGAAATATATGTAAAACTTTGCAAATCAAGATATTCTAATGATTTAATCATCTGTAATTTGAACAAATGAACATCTCCCTGTGTAAGGAGACTTATTCAACACTCTTAACAACCTGATCTTCCTGGTTTCAAAAGGAGGAATCCCATAGAACAGGTGGGCCGTGAGAAAGGCACACCAAGAGGAAGGGAAAGATTTGCCACCTGCTTGGCAGGTGTCGTGGTAGGGCTGGATAGGCCAAAATAGGCTTACACA
>WBNM01018908.1:17712-30906 GCA_013399055.1 Ramphastos sulfuratus | reverse complement strand
ACTGAAAGGCCACAATAAGGTCCTTCTCGGATCCTTCTCTTCTTCAGATTGATCAGCCCCAACTCCCTCAGTCTCTCCTAACAGCAGAGCAGCTCCAGCCCTCTGATCATCCTTGTGGCCCTCCTTTGGACACCTTCCAGCACATCCATAGCCCTAATATTTATTGATCAAAACAAAGACTTTTTTCTAAATCAGATACCTAAAATCTGATATGACAGGTCAAGTTCTGCTGAACTTAATTTAAAACTTCACAGAACAGTTTGGGTTAGGAGAAACCTTAAAGGTTGTGTAGTTCCAACCATCTTGACATGGGTAGAGACACCTTCTACTGGATCAGGGTAATTTGGACACTTCCAGGGAGGGGGAAACCACAATGTCCCTGGGCAATGTGCTCCTGTGCCTCATCAATCTCACAGTGAAGAAATTCTTCCTTATATATTATCATAGAATCATAGGATGGTTAGGTCAGAAGGGACCTCAAAGATCACCTAGTTCCAACTCCCTGCCATAGGCAAAAATCTAAATATCTAAATTTGAAATCATTACCCCTTGTCCTATCACTACTTTCCTCATAGGAGAGATGCTCAAGCTCTCTTTTGATCATCTTAATGGCCCTCTGAAGTCACTCCAACATGTTCATGCCATACTTTCAATCTAAATGTAGTACTCTAGATGAAGTCTGTAAGAGCAGAATGGACCTGCCAATCACATTTCTTTTGATGCACTCCAGGAGTCAGCTGGCTTCTGCCAGCTTATGATTGGTGGTAAACATTGGTTTATCAAGTGTGGATTTTGAAGATATGTAGTTCTGAGTTCTTCCATATGTTACTTTGCCATTTTATAACCTTGGGAAATTGTAGAACAATCTAAACAGCTATGATGGTTTGGGAGTTTCCTGCCGCCCCACACTTTGTAAAATGATCCAGACTAGACTCAGCTGGATGGAAGAAATGAAGCTCTATTTATAGCTTAGCACAATATACAAGCAGATATATACACAATATACAGGAATATTTACAGAAATAGACAAGTTAAAGGTAATACAGAAACACAACACCCCTCTCAGAAATCAGAGTCCTGAGGAGGGGCTCCCAACCACCCTTCCACCTTCTCCCCACTCTTCTACCTTACCCCCAAGGTTTGGCTTATATGTAAGGTGAGTTTGGAGGATTGGCCAGCGTGGTTAGAAGGAAAGTGGTTAGTTAGGCACAAAGGAGAAGGCAAGAAACTAAAGAGCCCCAGAGTGTCTGCAAGCCCCAGACTCTTATCTATGTTTTGTGTTCTTAGTCTTAAACATCTCAGCAAGCCTATGAGTGAAGTAGACATCACCATTGTTTCCTTTTCACAGCCTGTAATATACTTTTCTCTATTAAAATATTCCAATTAGCTCAAACCAGCACAACAACCATCCATAAAAGTTATTGTAAAACATACCATACACCCATAATCATCTCTTCATGGAAGGATACATGTAAAATGTACCATACATCCATAATCAGCTCTCCATGAAAGAATACATGTTATCATCTTTTTATATTGCAGTATTTCCCTTTAATCTTGAAGAATGAGTAAATTAACTAACTGTATTCATCTGCCTAACAGCACAAATGGCAAGCAGTCCTCATTTCCTATCTCTTTTGATAATGTTATCTTCCTGCTGAGTAAAGAAATCTTTGATATGCCATCCACTCTTCAGCAACCTCCTGCCTGTTCATGCATCATTCCTAGGAACACGGTCAAGGCAAAGATTGTTCATTCTCCTTGATGTTCTTAGTCTATAAATCATAGAATCATAGAATGGTAGGGTTGGAAGGGACCTCAAGGATGATCCAGGTCCAACCCCCTGCCATAGGTAGGGACACCTCCCACTAGTACAGCTCACTCAAGGCCTCGTCCAACCTGGCCTTGAACACCTNTCACATGTAAGTAAACCAGAACAGATTAATAGATTTTGAGGGACAGACAGAAGTAAGAGGAGGGAAGAGACTTGGTAAGTGATTTTGCCTTTACAGCACAGATTTTGCAGCCTAGGTTATAAAATAATAACTGGAAGGAAATCCGGAAGACAAAGACAAGGCTCTCTACCTGAATTCATGGGTTTCTGAAACTCTTTCACAATCAAAATTGTGCAGTGTGTGATGATTTGCATTGGCTACCTGTTTTAGTTATAGATTAAATGTATCATAATTAGTAAATACAGTGTATAATGTCCAAGAGAATATGTTCTCATTCTTCCTGACACTGCTCTGCCCTGGATAGTACAAAAATGACACCAAGCTGTGTGGCACAGTCAACTTGCTAGAGAGCAGGGATTCCATNCTGTGCTAGTGGGAGGTGTCCCTGCCTATGGTAGGGGGTTGGAACTAGACAATCCTTGAGGTCTCCTTCCAACCTTACCATTCTATGATTCTATGATTGTATAATATGTAAGTTTTAGAGACAATGCTGTGAATGTGCCATGTTTATGACGTCACAGGTAGTGCTACTTGACATAAACCAAAATGAAAACACTACAAAGTATTTAACTACTGATGGTTTTGTGGTTCAGTTCTGATTAAGCTCTGTCAAACAAAAACATGACCTCACTAGCAGTAGAACCTTACTATTGAATAAGGTCTGATTCTAGAGGAATTTGAAGTCTAGGTGTTGATTTCCTCATAAAACTTCTCTTTTTTAGTTTGTTTGCTAGGGAAACTAAAAATAAAATAACTAAAAACACATCAATTATAACTCTCCTCATATATACTGGTTTAACAGAGTCTGCTCTCACAAACAACCCCCTGCCCCGTCATAATGGAAGGGAAATAACACAAAAAGCCCTGGATTGAGATAAAGAGAGAGCTCAATGGGAATAATATGATGTACAATAACTTAGTCTGTTTCACAGAAAGGCACAGCAAAAGCAGAAGCGGCAGCAGAGCGCGGTGATAAAATGACCCCAACTAGCCCTCAAGTCCACAGCCAGCCCAGCAAAAGAGCTTAGCACCAAATGCCCCAGAAACAGCAACTGGAAACAGGAAGCCTCTCATGTGACAATCCGAACTTCAAGCCCCATGATGCTTTGCTCCAGCCAGCACTTTCATTTTAGAACTGGCATGAGGTCAGCATGGTATTGAACATTCACCAGCAGATTCAGTTGCCTGCACTCATGACACCATAATAGTAGTCCTCACTTTTTCCTGGATATCTGAACTTCTTTTTTCCCTTGAACTATCCTATATTTAAGATAGAATAGATGTAGTATGAGATTATGGGTAAAGGCAAGGAAAAACAAGAAATGTGAAGCTAAAACTTGCAAAGTGATTAATCTTATGCAGCTAGAGAAGAATAATAGTAGCATTTAGTAGTGTGAATGGTGTATGATCATGAGATCATTCAAATTTGAAGGCACCTCAGGAGATCTTTAGGAAAGTCCCCTGCTCAAAGAAGGGTCATCCAGATCAGGATGTTCAAAGGTTTGTCTGATTAGGGCTCAAAAATATCCAAGGCAGAGGTCTCATAGTTTCTCTAGGCAATAGTGACAGTGCATAATTAGCCTAAAAGTAAAAAATATTTCCCTTGGATCCTGCTACAACCTCCCTGTTTTAATTTAGGACTGTTCTCTTCTCCTGAAACTTAGTGCAGAGGCTGGCTCTGCCTTTTCAGTAACCTTTTCTTTGGTACTCTCTAAGGTTCTCTCTAAATCTGACTTCTCCAGGTTAAACAAATCCAGTATATTGGTGGCAGATATGACAGTGCTAAGGCCTGATGTTTCTGGCCTTTTCTGTGATTGCAGTGTGGTTTCAGAAAGTTGATCATTTGAAGAATTCCATCATTCAGAAATTTGTCAAGATGAATATATAGGTAAAGGATTCATCACCTAGATTACATGCGCTAATGAGTGCTAATAGCCTTGATGGCCCAAATCAACTTCACTGGGGGCCTCCACACACAAACCTTGTACAATGGTACCAGAAACACCTCTGCCAGTCTCTTCCAGAAGCGTATTGTAAGCAGATCACTCATAATCATGTCCATGCATGGCCATGGACCCAGCTGATCTTGATTTTGACCTGTGGATTGACTTTATGGCCTCATCTTAGAATGGTAAGGTTGGAAGGGATCTCAAGGATCATCTGTCTCATTAAAATAAACTTTCCTGGACTCTTTTTTGGCTCTGGTAACATCTAGGAATCTGTCCTTCTCACTTGGGGCTGGGATGGACCCTGGATGCTAAGATTCATTCTCTCTCAGCCCTCAGTGCATCCTGACATGGACAAATCAACTTATTTTGAATTCATCTAGATAGTAGTAAGATCTAGTGTTAAAGGAAGCACAACCGAAAACAGAAGTGGAAAAGAAATTATGATTCAGTAAAGCTGAATCTCTTGTTTGATGCATAGGTCAAAATTATTTATTTTATTTCTTGGAAGACATCAGAAATCCACCCATTTTCTCTGGACAAAGATTTTCCATCAGAGGAGATATATTACTTGTCTGTGCTTTAGGGTATTGTTACGAATTATGCAAAATTAATAATATCTATTAATTTTGATATCCGGGCAAAGATTGTTAATAACTATGAAAATTGTTTATTAACATTAAATCTCACCAGAAAACTTAGTTACAAGGTTCAAAACGTATGGTTTGGAAGTTTATACATACAGGGAACAGGCAAAACTGCAACACTGTAAGAGGTAACTAGTAAATGCAAATATTTTTAGTGGAAGAGAAAGTTTTAGTGGTCACTACACAGCTTGCAGTTCATTATCCTGCTTAGCCACTGGATGGATGCAGGAAGCTCCTTTCTGCTTATGGCAGAAGAAAATTAGTGATTACAAGAGGCTTTAAGTATTTACTCACAAAATATTATCAGACAGTACCCAAAGCAAGTGGAGGGGCTGCTGTTAGTGGTCTCAAAGCTGTTAGAGGCTTTGGAGTTTCCCGGGCTGCTGGGTGCAGGAGAAAGGAGGCAAACAAGCTCTGACCTGGTCCTGACTCTCTGGATGGTCTGTGTTATCTCCAGGACTTCCTGTCTTGGCAGGAGGCTTTCAGGTGCAGGCAGGATGTCTTGTGGTGTGCAGTCTCAGCACAGTCTCATGCTGATAGCGTGCAGCTATCAGCTGTGCAGGTTGATAGCGTGGAGGTATTTAGAGCCTGATCCTGGTCACTGGAATTCCACACAACTCAGGATGCAATGAGGTAGCAAGCAAGCATGCATACAATGGCAGAGCACCTGTTGTATCACAGTATCACAGTATAGCAAGGTTGGAAGAGACCTCAAAGATCATCAAGTCCAACCCATTANAGCACAGTCTCACGCTGGCTGTGCAGGCTGATAGTGTGGAGGCATTTAGAGCCTGATCCTGGTCACTGGAGTTCCACACAGCTCAGGATGCAATGAGGTAGCAAGCAAGCATGGATACAATGGCAGAGCACCTGTTGTGCTCCCTGCTCATCTCCTTTTATCAATACAGCCCGACACTAATGGGCCTTTGGACATATTAGGTGAAGCCAGGGCTTTTGCCCTCTTTCCTGTGGTTGCTTCCCCCAGCACAGAAGGAGGGGGAGCAGAGGAACATGCCTGGGCAAGCCAGGACATGTATAAGACTATTTTGGCCTATTTAGGCCTACCACGACAGGTGGCTGGTGGGACAGCTCTTGAGACAGCTCTTATGCCAACTTAGCAAGTGTAGGAGTCAACCCATTGACAATAAAAAGTTGTAATTAATCATCAGGTTAAAAACCAAAAGCTACAATAAAGAGATATTAGTTATGTGATACTTGTTGGGCTATTGTCTATAGTCACTGGCCTAGCCTAACCACATGGAATTTGACAGTGCTAGCTTAGTGGTTCAACTCAACCCTCTTAAAGGTCTTCTGCAATCTAAATCATTCTATGATTCTGTATGAGATCTGTGACCTACGGGATTTATGCAGACCTTCAGTTTTAACCAAACTTAAAAAAAAAAAAAAAAAAATAAAAATTAAAGGTGTTTGGGGGACCTTCTCAAAGGCACAAGACATGGGAAAAATTTGTGTATCGTGGGCAAAGTGACCAGACAGCAAGAAAAATTCCTCTTTTAGTGGCTTTAAAACACCACCATATTAATGACATCAGAATCTACATAAAGATATGGAAATAGAAACAAACTGTGGAGAGAAAACAGACATGGCCAAAAAATATGAGGGAGAACATAAAAATGCAGATTCTGTAGCACTTCAATTATCTGCTGTTTTGATAAAAACATTTCTGATTCTTTTATTGGAGAGAAATCCATTAGTTATATTTTTTTTCCCAAGGAGTACAACTTTGTACTACTTCAAGAACATTTACATTGTGTTTGGAGACTAGTAAAAAACTCATACAGGACCTTCTTTAAATTGAGTGCTATTATTTATACATACAGCAAGCAAGCAATAAGTGGTTTTTGAGGCTCTGGTCTGGTAAAAACAGCTGCTGTTATCCATTATTCTGACTGGGAACATGAAGAGAAGCAGTTTCTAGAAAAGATTTCAAATGCAACCGGCAGGAATGAAATCAGCTTGCTTTAGAGAACACAGAGACTGCTGATGTTAAGCAGTAGAGGAAAATACCAAAGAAGCTTGTATCAAGAAAGAAGCTCCCTTTATTGCCAGTGGATTCTGTGAATAATGGGGGAAGGTAGATATTTTCAGGAGAAAAATACCTGCCTGAGTAGTGTTAGAAACAAAACTTTGACCTCTGTCAATGGAGAAATTCAGTGCTAAAGATTTAAAACTGAAAAAAAAAACCAACCAAAAACCAAAACCAGAAACAAACCCCTTAATTTCTAATTTATGTTAGAAATTTGTCATCCTTGTAGATGCTTGTTATGATTCTTTACTCCCCCAAGCTAGTGTAAAGCAGCTGAGGACAAAGTTATCTGACATAAGAAAACAGTTCTTGAAGGACTTGGTTAAAAATAATTTTAATTTATAAGCTAATTAGGATTTGTGGTTTTAAATTCCCAAGAGACCCACACAATATTCAGAGGACACAGAGCGTGATTTTAGAGAGGGTATTCTCTATACTCATGCATAGTGAAGGAGATGAAGCTTTGTGTGAAGAAGTAAATTCCTGTATGTCATCATCATGTACTAGTGGGAGGTGTTCCTGCCTAAGGCAGGGTGTTGGAACTATATGATCCTTGAGGTCCCTTCCAACCTTACTATTCTATGATTCTATGATCATCACAGCCTACACTACATTCTGCCAGCTCATACACAGGGACCATCTCATCCAATGCTGTCTTTATTAATCAGTAGTGGTCTCTAAAGCAGCTTGGTTTTATCTGTTTAATGGCATTGTGATCACACAGAAAAATGCCTTACATAAAGTCAGAAGACAAATCTAAATATATCACTACAGTTATCTTTATCAATCACACTCCCAAAAGCCCTGTGAAGTTTGCTTAATGGCTTATTTTCTAGCATATTATGCAGACTGACATTGACTAGACAAGACTTCTTTTTGAGTGATTTCTTTTTTCAGAAAACATTTCAGGCTAGTCAGCCTGTAATTGCTCAAAGCATCCCACCTGATCTTTTAAAAATATAGAGAAAATTGCCCTTTTTTCCCATTCATTCCAATAAGCCACAGAATTACAGAACTTTAAAGGTCGGAAAGGACCTCTAGAGATCATCCATTCCAATCTCCCTGGCCAGGCTGGATCCCCTAGGGTAGTTCGCACAGGAATGCATCCGGGGGGGTTTTGAGTCTCCGGAGAAGGAGCCTCCACACCCTCTCTGGGCAGCCTCTTCCAGTGCTCTGTCACCCTCACTGTAAAGAAGTTTCTCCTCATGTTGAGGTGAAACCTTCTATGTTCCAATTTGTAGCCATTGCTCCTTGTCTTATTGCTGCTGACCACCAAAAAGAGATTGGCCCCATCCACTTGAAACCCACTGTCAGAATAAACTACATTACAGTTCCAGTTTTGCAGTGTACACCAGCCTTTTAGCATTTTCTTTAGCTAACACTGGCACAAAATGAAATGATTCAACTTCCAATCCTTATCCACTCTTGCCAAATACGTCGTGTCAAACATACAATGGAAAGTATGTTTCTGCCTTCTCATTGTTTTATCCCACTTAGCTAGTAACAAATGTAGGGTGTTGCTAGGATTCCTTTTGTTCCTGTTACGGTAAAAAGATGGACTTTTTTTTTTTTTTTAATCATATGATTTATCATGGACTTCTTTAGAGATACTCATATTCAGTATAACTTTCCTACATTGCTTAACAATTCATATATAATTCAGTGTGATCAACTTCCACCTTCTCCCCTTATTTCAAGATGATTTCAGTATACCCTTTTTCTGTAACTGTTTCATTAGAACACTTATTAAAGCATTTTTTAGTGCTTATATTAAAACAAATTAGTCTACTAAAAGAGAGTATCAGAGAATCACAGAAGGTTAGGAGCTAGAAGGGATCTTGAAAGATCATCCAGTCCAGCCCTCTTAGAGTATGACCCTCTTAAAGTGGGACAGTCACACATAAATACATCTTCGCTTCAGTTCTGAGGAAGAGGCTATGTAACAAGGACATCTTGCTTTGAAGTGCTTCTTAGATGGAAGCTGCTTTGGAAACAAGAAGAAAAATAACATTCCCACTTCCATTTGCTGCAGGTTAAAGATTTTTGAGTGGCTTTCATTTTTCCAAAGACAGACATGAGCAGCAGATTAAAAAATACAAGACTATTATGTAGCCATTTCTGTCAGGTCAATCATCTCATCTGGGTTAGGCCAGATGAATTGTGTATTAATTTACTTATTTATTCTTCACTGATTGAAAAAAAAAAAGACTAAGATGGCTGACAACATATTTCCTGTGAATATTTTTTTTTTTTTTTAGTATTTTCCTTTACCACAAACCAACAGAGGAAAAGAATTAGCCCATTTAAAAATATGTTTAGTGCAAATACTCAAATCTGTAAGAAACTGTGACTGATCATGCTAAGCTCTGCTTTAAACGTGAATAGAATGAGTATGACTATTGTAATGGAGGGGTAATTAATTAATGCGAGATGATACTTTCAAAAACTAATATTTTTTATGAATACTCAATGTTCAGAACTTGTATCACCCTGATCACTAATTTTAGTAATAATCGGTTCCTTGCAGTGGTCATGGAAACTTTATACACAGGTACTAAAAGGCTCTAGCAATAAGTAGTGATATAGATAACATGAATTGAACTCGATTGAACTGGCAGAGAAGGCTTTGCGGTCAGTGCACCGCTTGGGGTCAATACTCTGCTTGCCCACTAGAGGGACTCAAGGAGCTCCTTTCTGCTGATGGCAGAAGGCAATGGAGAATTAAAAGAGGCTCGAAGTATTTACTCACAAAATATTATCTCCCCACTCGCGGGGCTGGTTAGAGCTTCAGACAGTACCCAAAGGCTTTCAGGGAATTCTTGTCATCCACTGAGACTTCTGGNTGCCATAGGCAGGGACACCTCCCACTAGTACAGCTCACTCAAGGCCTCTTCCAACCTGGCCTTGAACACCTCCAGGGAGGGAGCAGCCACAACCTCCCTGGGCAACCTGTGCCAGTGTCTCACCACCCTCACTACAAACAACTTCCTCCTAACATCCAGTCTAAATCTCCCCTCTGCCAGTTTAAACCCATTGCCCCTTGTCCTGTCATTGCAAGAAGGCCTACCATGACAACTATACATAACATAGTTAATTTTTCATTGTACTGTTCAAAGTAAGTATTTAAATATGACACATTTGTAGGCTGATTGGTGCGAAGTTGAACAAATTCAAACAAACAAGCAAACAAAAAGACTTGTTTACACTAAAAGGAGTGAATTTACTGCTGGTGCAAACAGGCAGAGTTTTGTTTGACTCAGTGAACAGGATTGTTCTAAAAATAAGAAATCTTCTGGAAAGCTCTAATAATTTTTGTCCTGCAGTTCTCAGGGAAGGATTAAGCTATAAATTCAATTTAATTTTAATTGCTTTAAGTCTCTAAGGAACCAGTACATAACAAATGGACTCCCAGAGGTGAAAGTACTGAATTGGTCCTAGCATTATGTTTAAATGAAACACACAAAAAGCTTCCCAATTAGCAGAAGCAGAAACTGAAATTATTTAGGAATGTATTTAATCTGAGGCAAATAGCTTTGAACACAACAATTGTCTAATTACAGCGTTTTAGTACTGTGGAGATTTTTTTTCACTTGTACATGGAGAGGCCCTGAATGCTTAAAACAGGGACTAAATTCTTTAATTCCAGTGAATAAAATGCGTTATCATCTGCTTGACCTATAGCTCAGCAATTAAGGATGCAGAGCTTAATTGTCTAGAGAGATTATCTGGAATTCATTCATGGAGCTGGAAATGTTTAATTAACAGACAAATCATAAAAAGAGCATCCATTGTTATGGTTTTGAGGAATCCTATAGAACCCTAAGAGAATATATTAATTCAAAAAAGCCATAATAATAACTGACTGTTATAGGGATTGCCTTGGCAATTCCATATGCTGTTTGGGAAGTCTTCAAAGCTCTCTTGTATATGGGATTGTGTAAATCATAGAATCACAGAAGCATTCCAGTTGGATAAAGCCACTCAGGATCATCAAGTCTCGCTGTTATCCCTCATCTACAAAGTTCACCCTTAAACCATAAGTGAAGTTTATCAGTGAAGTTTACCAGTGAGGAGACATTTAATGAATCTCCACTAAGGTTCAGATTTTCAGAGATTTGTGATTTTAATGGGAATTAAGTATCTGATTCCCCAATCACTACCTTGATCATAGAATCATAGAATTATAGAATCATAGAATGATAAGGTTGGAAGTGACCTCAAAGATCATCTAGTTCCAACCCCCTGCCATAGGCAGAGACACCTCCCACCAGAACAGGTCTCTCAAGGCCTCGTCCAACCTGGCCTTGAACACCTCCAGGGAGGTTGTGGAGCACAAAATCACCTAACGTGATCTTTGATCACATTGGGTGATTCTGTGCTCCACAGCCTCCCTGGGCAACCGGTGCCAGTGTCTCACCACCCTCACTTCAAACAACTTCTTCCTACCATCCAGTTTCAATCTCCCCTCTGCCAGTTCAAACCCATTGTCCCTTGTCCTGTCATTGCAAGACCTTGTCCCTCCCCAACCTTCCTCAGCCTTGATATAAGGACTGGGGGAGACCGAAGAATGGAAAAGAAAGCAGGACTGTGCATATTCATGTTAACAGAGCTCTTTAAGTGTCATGCAGAATCACAGAATGTGAGGGGTTGGAAGGGACTTTGAGGCATAGGAAGTTTCATGTAAACATAAGAAGGAATTTTTTTCCCTGTGAGGGGGACAGAACAGTGAAACAGGCTGCCCAGGGGAGTTGTGGAATCTCCCTCTCTGTAGATATTCAAAACCCACCTGGATGTGTTCCTGTGTGATCTGGTCTAGGTGATCTTGCTCTGTCATGGGGGTTGGACTGGATGAGCTTTCCAGGGCACTTCCAGCCCCTGACATTCTGTGATTCTGTGATCATCTAGCCCAATCCCACTGCCAGAGCAGGACCACCTAGACTAGGTCACATGAACACGTCCAGATGGGTCACCTTGTAGTACCCTTCCTACCAAACAGAAGTAATTTGATGGCTACTCACCCACACACACTCTCAGGCTGTATAGAGCTACCTTTCCTCCTCATCCTTTGAATGATCACATTGACTTTAGGGTATACATGTGAAGGCTTGTTAGATGTTTACAAAGGGCTGTGACAATTGCAAACCATAGTATTTTAAGTGGTAAATATTGAAAGAGGACATGGTCGATGACAGAGGAATTTCAGACTGAAAGACATGCTGCACTAGGTCAAGGTTTTAGCATAAATCTATAGGCATGTAATGTCAGGTCTCACAATTCTATCACATATTTCATGGCTGAAGCTGCTCAAGGATTAATATTTTGAACGTGTGCATTTTGGAGATAAGAATGGGAAGGGAGAAGACAAACATGAGAATGTAATGACAACATCAGTTTAAGNATTCCTGTCTATTGTGTATATGTCTGCTTGTACATTGTGCTAAGCTGTAAATAGAGCTTCAGTCCTTAATTTCCAGTTGGCTGAGTCTAGTCTGGGTGGTTTTACAAAGTGTAGGGGGGCAGGGAACTCCCAAACCATCTCAGGAGGAGAGAACGGTATCAGAATCTATTGAAAGACAGAAGTTGGAGTTAAAGGAACAGTGGAAATGGGGGGAAAAAACAGAGAACTCACTTGAAAAGACTGTCAAAGAAAGAAACAGAAGCTGAACAGATTTAGCCAAAATAGTACTTGAAAATATAAGAAGAGCATGCTAGTGATGAAAACAGTTTTCAGTCAATCTGTCCAGTGGGTGAAGAACATCTAAATTCAGTGCTTTGTTTTTTCCTTTCCATTCTGATCTCAGATAGGATTATTTATACTTTATATTTATTTATTTATACTATTAGGATATATATATCCTAATGATGTACACAGACATGTAAAGTGATGTTCAAAGTCTTGCAGCCTATAACTTTTATTGACTGCTTGACCATCCTATTTTAGCAACCATAAGCAACTTAAAAGAGTCTCAAAGAAGTCCTGAAGAAGGTCACTAGGGATGATTGTAGGAGATCCCATTGGCTTACATTAGGAGAAAATCTGATCCAGATTTTTGAGGTCTTTAAAGCAACAGTGGGAAGACAGAAATACACAGGCATGTATTTTCAGTCATATCTTCTCTGTGCAAGAGAACTCACAGTTGTTTAAGGCCATCAATTATTTGACTCACTTTTATTGCAGCAGTAGTTATGCCTCCAGATGTTTATATAATTCTGTTAAACCCATTGTAATCAATATGTATACATTCTTTTAGATATCTCAGGGTGTATGTATTTATATTAATGTCTACATTCTTTAGGGGTGAAATAGCCTACCAACAGAAGGCAGAATTAGGAATAGTGTGGCCAGCAGAAGCAGGGAGGTCATTCTCCCCCTGTACTCTGCACTGGTCAGGCCACACCTTGAGTACTGTGTCCAGTTCTGGGCCCCTCAATTTAAGAAGGACATTGAGGTCCTTGAACGTGTCCAGAGAAGGGCAACGAGGCTGGTGAGAGGCCTCGAGCACAAGCCCTATGAGGAGAGGCTGAGGGAGCTGGGATTGTTTAGCCTGGTGAAGAGGAGGCTCAGGGGAGACCTCATTGCTGTCTACAACTACCTGAAG